>CAHIKZ030001225.1:755000-832500 GCA_903632075.3 Acanthosepion pharaonis
CCGGCTTAGTCGTCGATGATCCAACTATTCATCAGACGTGATATCTGTCCTACCGTATGGCAGTGAATGCTCCTCAAAGAGGAAGAAGAGACTTGAAGCAACAGAAATGTGGTTCGACAGACGTATGATGAGGATACAATGGACCGAATATATGATAAACGACGAAGTTTTAGTGAAAATGGAAACAAAATGAAAACTTATACTTAACATCAGGAAAAGACAGTTGAAATTTCTGGGGCACTTAATGAAGTGGGGTGGGGGCTGGAAAATTCTGAGACAAAAGAAAATAACAACGCATGACAGACTTGACGAACTTGAGTAAATGGATGGCTGAACAGGGTTTTAAATTTACGAAAAGACAGGTTATATTTAGAGTGGCGATGAACAGAAAATTGTGAAGAGCCATGATCATACCATTTAATAGACAGTACTATATTAAATAGTATGAGTAGCAGTCGTAGTCTGACCGGACATAAATACTAGTATTATGTTAGTATAAATTATTTCAATATTGTTCCATATATATATATATATATATATATATTGCGATTAGAATTTTATTCAGTTTAAGTTTTTGTTTATAAGCATTTATCTGAGCTGTCAAGCACTAAATAATATTTACAAATAACAACATTGATCAGATGCAATTGTTTTATCATCCGCGATCTTTTATTTTATTTTTATTACCGAAGGCAATCACGAGTTTTGTAGATTTGCTTAATGTTTTAATTGTATTAGAGTATTTTGACGAGTCTAGTTCTTAACAGGTAAAAAATATGCTACTGAAGGTTGCTGTTTATCGGTTTTCCTCTTATAAACCACGAGCTGCTTTCACTGGTTCCCAAACTGCATGAATTTAAAAGTGCTACTAGGTTGGCAATTCAGTCCCACCCTTTTCTCTGTCGAAACGGTTAAATGTAGCCGTCTCTTCTACTCCAATAGTTTCGTATCTCGCGCACTTCTCGTCTGTGGAACTTCCTTCCTCTTACTTGCTTCCCTGATGTCTACAATATCCAACTATTCAAATGCAATGTCAATCGACATCTCCAAATGCCTTGATCTATTCGCCGTCCTTCTCTTCATCCTTTCCTCGATCACGCCTCTTTACTCTTGCTCCCACCATCTGTAACTCTTTGCGTTCTAGTGCCACTCCCGCCTTTCTTGGGGTGAAACGCTTAACAAAAGAAAAAAAATGATATATACAGGGAAGGGATATATTTGTTCGTAGCAAAGTGGTTTTGGACTACTGTAACTGAGTAGAACAATCTAGCAGGTAACCGTAATGGACTGGTCCATGTCGTAGTGGTAGGCAGTAGGCGTAGGCAATAGGCGTAGTCAGTAGGTGTCCTCCTGTACCTCCATATCAGTCTGTATTTATGGCTGACACCAGCCAATCATATTACTGTGAGGGGGAATCCATGTGTATGCATATTCATTACATCAAAAATAAAAATATTTTTTCTTTTTTAAATCCTCTTGTCATCATAGCATTTCCTATCCAGAAAAGCAAACTTCACACTCAAATTCAAAAGACAGTTCTCCACCAAAATATTTTGGTGAGGTGGCTGGCTAGACACGCGAGAACTAAAAACAAGACTTTTCAATTCATTCTACGTTCTACATTCATATCCGGATATCGGCAATTAATATCGTCGATTTTGGTGTACAGCTGGACTGATCACATAGTTATCTATTTGTCGGAAGCAGCCACTGACATTGTGTGAGGTGTGAATAGGTGATTGGTTGCTACGAAGACACCTTAAAGGTCAACCAGTTGATGTACCTGATTTCTCTGATGCTCAGGTGTGACACTGAGAGGAAAGTCTAATTTCGTCTCATCTGTAGTGTGTTCAGTATGTAGCAAAAGGCTATTCTCGAATCTCATGACAAGATGGAAGCGGATAGAACGGGGAATTTATTTCTGATCTTGATCTGACTTGGTAAAATGCATGTACTGAGGATTTAAGTTTCAACATGACTGATAACATTTAGAAAAAATTTCGGCCTGGAAAGTGCTAAAACATCCCAAGCCAACAATAAAGATATCGAAAAGGCAAAAAAAAAAAAAAATCAGAAAGATTTCAACCATCTTAATTACTGAGATTATATTTTAATAATGGTGTAGCAATTCGTCAGATAGTATTTTTCATGAGGTTGTTTTCCATCTTTTATTTCGAATGGACTCTAAAATACCTTTGGCAATAAAAAGAGGATATAAAAAAACAAGATGGAATCGTTCAACTTTTAGAACACATTTGAAATTTTCAAGCGCGGCAACTAAGATTATATTTTTCCATATTCCAAGAGTATTTATTATAAACAAGATGTAAAACAGACACTTAAAAGATTGTAGCTGCAAGCGATGTGCGTTGAGGAAATTGTTTAAAAATACATTTCAACTGCCCTTGCGTCTCATATCGCACCTGAACATCCAAAAAGCTATTTAACTCTCAGTTTAAATCACATAATTGTCTTCTTCCTCTCTGTAGTGTTTCTCAGATAATAATAATAATAATAATAATAATAATAATAAGAGTAATACTAATAATAGTAGTAATAGTATAATAATAATAGTATAAAAAAAAATAAAAGTAATAGTATTAATAAGAAGAATAGGAATAATAATAGAACTACTACTACTAATAGTAGTAGTAGTAAGAAGAAGAAAAGAAAAATAACAGTAGTAATAATAATAGAGGTAGTAATAATAATAATAATAATAACGGTACTATCAATAATAGTAGTAGTATTAATAATAATAGTATCAGAAATATTAATAAAAGTAATAGTAGCAATAATAATAGTAATAATAAAAGTACTGTTAATAATAGTAGTAGTAACAATAATATAGCAATAGTAGTAATAATACTAATATTAATAGTAATAATAATAGTAAAAAGTAATAATAGTAGTGGTATTAATAATAGTAGTAGAAATAATAATAGTAGTAGTATTAATAATAATTGTAGTAGAAATAAAAGTAATAGAACTAATTGTAATAGTAATAATAATAGTATAACTAATAATAATAGTAGTAGTAGTAATAATAATATAGTACTAGTAGTAGTAGTAATAATAATAATAATGCTAGTAGTAATGGAAGTAGTAGTAATAATAATGATGATGGTGACAACAAACGTCACTCTGAACAAGTCAAAGAAATCCATGAAAAGTAACTATTCTCTGAGATTTTATCATGAAAAATTAAATGTAACCGCCACCTCTACCCCAACAATGTCTTTTCTCGTCATTGCCGACAGTGGAACTCCCTACCGTTTACTTGCTTCGATGATAACTACAATCTTCAAAAATTTAAATGCAACATCAATCGCCAACATTTGTTGCATTCATTGTTTATCCTTTCCTCAATCCCTCCCTATTCCCAGTATTTTCTCTAACGTTCACTCTCTGTAACCACACCCAGCGTACCTGTGGCATTCTAGCCTAGCTTGAGGTGAAATGAATAAAAACAAAATTATAATGACAGACAGATACATATAGACCAGACATAGTGATCAAAGACCACAGAATCAAGAAATAATGTCTTCTCATACATAAGACAGCGTTAAAAGATATAAAAAAAAAACAGATCTATTACAGAATATGGCAATATAAGGCAACAAATATGAGGCACCTTAAAAGTACTTTGATACCTTTAGAAATTGACTTATATATACGATCAAAAAAGGTAGCTACAAGTACGTTAACGCGATCTAAGGTGGCCTATGTCTGAGGAAATTCAAACAATTGCACTTTGTGGAACTACTCATTTACCCGGGTGAGTATTCCCAATTTAAAGAAAATAAAACAACGTAAATGTTAAGTATGATTTAACATCTGAATTTGTGCAAACAGAATCGACATATTTACAGGTCTAAGTTACTCTACTAAATACAGGAAGAAAAAGATAATAATAATAATAATAATAATAATAATAATAATAATAATAATAATAAATAATAATAAGAAAATAAACAAATAAATAAAAATAAATAAATAAAAATACATAAATAAATAAAAATTAAGTAAAAAATAAATAAATAAAAATAAAACAAACAAACATGTCTATTGAGTGATATGGCTTGCACAGAGGACTATAACATAGCGACCAAGGAATTTGAAAAAAAAATCTCGCAGTATTAAGGTCTGGAAATCGAAATTGAAAATAAAATACAACCATAGTAGGTGCGCTTGGAATGAAGAAAAAAGGAATACAACAACACATTGAAAAAATCCCTGGAAATCCCCACTTAAGAGAAATACAAAACAAATGTCATGATAAGTAGGGATGTTATGTGGGTGTGATAAACAAGTCATGAAATGTAGCCATAACAACACACCACTACCTGCTTTTGGTCTTCCCGCAGACTTGGTAGATAGTGTGAACATGGCAGAAATCCAAATATAATAATAATAATAATAATAATAATAATAATAATAATAATTGTTATTATTATTATTATTATTATAAATGCCGTCATGTAGGAACTTGACTCTTCGATTCTAATGTGCCCTTCAATAAGTGTCCCGTTAGCTCCACATCCAGGTATGACTCTCTTGGCTTCTGATCTGAATTGATTGGAAGCTTTAACATTATGTTTCGGTGCAACTATAGTAAATATCCCCTTTAATATCACAGAGTTACTTATCCATTGCCTGCTCTTAGAGCAGTTGAGCAACTTGTTATATTCCATCACCACCGAGCAGAACCCTAACTACCGCCAGGCCCAATGAACGAATGTTCCCTCGAGGAGTCACCGTGCCTTGAGAGAATATTGAGCCTCAAACTCACAACCTCAAGTGAAACTCATAGACGATCCGTCGCAGATGATGCAGGTAAAATGATCAGCTCCCCGTACAGCTCCAGGAAGTACCTCACTCCTCACGCTATCCTCTACCTTATCGCTACCCTCTTTTATAAAGGCCGAAAATGGAGTACGGTTGCCAGATCCTCATTTCCTAGTTTTGATGGATTTCGAAAGGGTTTCTGAGTCCTTATTGGAGAATAATTATTTTTCGACCTCCAACCTCTCTCTCTAACAGGAGGGATATGTCGAGTCTCTCACTCCTTTTCGCTACTTCCATGGAAAATGCTTAGTTCCGACAGGTTTACGGCTAGGACCCGTCATGCCACTTACATAGTAGCAAGCCATCCACATTTCCTCCGGATTCTATCAGCGAGAAGTTCCAATTAAACAGCTTCTTCTCACAAAACACTAACCTATGGAACAGACTCCCTAAAGGATGTTTCCTCGCTAACTACAATCTTTACCTGTTAAAGTCTTGTTATCTTCCCCATATCCATATAAACTACCCCTTAACATAAACCTCTGCCTCGATTGGTCCCCGGGCCTTGTACAGGGTGAACCTTACTGTAAAATAAATTCTCCTAGGAACTGGCTCACTGCGCATCTCTGTTCATTAGTAGGAGTAGTGTAGAATAGGTGGGCACAGAGCATCACTTAGTGGCCCACCTGAACTTGTGTGGATTGATTGAAGAGCGGGTTCAAAGAAGGATGGTAAACAATCAAATATTGCTTCGAGTTTCAAGAGACAGGAAGTTGTGGAGAGCTGTCATCTTCCATAGTCATATCAAACCAAAAATAAAGTACTGCCGCCATATCTGAGTTAGAGCTGTCCAATGTTCACTGTTCAAATTGGACATGGTTCAAAAGCATTTGCGCGGCCTTGTGGGTGATGAATTATTTTTCGGTCTAGGATCCCTTCCTACCAACGAAATGTTGCTACCTTTTCTCTATTCTATCACTATTCTTGTGGCAAATATTCAAACGAGCTATATTCCTTAGTTCTACCAGTGCAATGTCACGTACGCAAGGTCAACTCAACATCATTCACTTTATATTGCATTGGTAAAGAGGAAGCTACAAAAAGACAGTTTCTTCCCCAGAACTGTTACTTTATGGAACGTCTTTTCCCGAGAGAATGATTCTAGGATCAGTATAATCTAGTTTAGAGTCAACCTTTCTCTATCCTACATTATCATCAGAATGTGCACGTATCCCCACCCGCCATTACGCCCTTAAAACAATTCAGTAACCCTCTACATTGAGTGTCTCTTGGGGCTTGTATTGGTTGAACAACACAAAAAACAACACCCTGAAGTGACACGTTGCATAAAAGAAGAATATTATAATGAAATCAAGTTATAAGAAAGATTAATACAGTGTAACCCGGATGTAAGAGAGTTGTCGGGACCGGAGAAGAAGTCTCTTATATCCGGGTTTCTCTTATATCCAGGTTTGGTCTAATTTATATACATTAACACAAACTCTAATTTGGGACCAGAGAAAATCTATCTTATATCCGGGTTTCTCTTATATCAGGGTCTCTTATATCCGCGTTACACTGTACGAGAGTCTGATTTTTTTTCTGTATTTACTTCATAATATGCATTGCATTACAATTTAACTTGTTGAATATTTTTATACTCTTTCTGACCTTTTCTAATCAAGCTGAGTTTTATTACACGCTCATTCGTTCGCCTCGTTCTCAACAGACTATTAATGGATATCATTACGTATGAACTGGCGAGATCCAATTCCCTCCCTATCATGGTTCAGATTTCCGTAACATAAAGTTCCCGCCTGTTCGGCCATTTTATTTCTAGTCATTTATTTCTGTTACAACTTCGGCTAACTATTCCCTTAAGAATTTTCGCATTTGATACTTTCGGTTAAATTGGTCTCGACCTCATTTTATATCTTACTTATTCGCAAGGTAACCTGGCTTGCTCTGAACAACAACAAACAAAAAAGGCTTCTGACTTATTTGTACCACGTAAGCGAATGGTGACGCAATGATGTAAAAGCTGCGGTTTGAGCTGATAAAAGATTTCAGAAAGTCACCGTTCTCTGCGATTGGCATATTGGCTATTGGTGCGAAAAACGGAATCGACAAGTAGAATTCAAATTCCGGCATTAATGTCCTTGACAAATGCATGAGATCATTTCTTCTCCTCTTCGACGCAGGTATGTGTAAAATATCAAAGCGACCTGAACTCATTGTGCTTGATGGAGAAATAAATAGAAAGGCAGCTCCAAAATCGTGGAGAAGGCAATGGAAAGCCACTCAGCTATCCATCGCCTTAATCTTTCATTATTCTTCACAATTTGCAGATATTGAAATAAAAGGATTTGTGAAGAACCATTATTATGTAGAACCTGAATAGATATGATTTTATAAAAAAAAAAATGTTCTTTTTTTTTAATCGATATCACCCCATGCAAGGCAGTAAAGCCACTAAGACACAATTGGGTAAAAGGTGTGGAAGAATTAGAAACAGAAATATTACTAATGATCAGGAAGAGAAAAGAGTAATCAGTCAGACGGTAGATAACCACAAGTTCTACAAGCGAGAAGTGCGAGAAATGAAATTGTTAGCATAGAATTGACGTCTACATCTAGTCAGCTCAACTATAAATTGGTGAGATCTCGACGCTAGTCTAATATTGCGCTTAAATTCAAAAAAGCTAGCTACCATAACTAAGAGCTCATCGGAATAACTACCATGAAAGTATTTATAGAAAAGACACAGAGAGGCAATTTTACGGCGGGGTGGGGGAGTAACTAAGGCCAAGCTGCCAGATCAGGACCAATAATATTGCTGATTCTTCTTTGGATTTTATCAAGGAGCTCAAAGTAAATACCCGGGACATCGGACAATATGTTGCAGCAATATTCCAAGCATGGACGAATGGTAGACGTATAGATATGTATGATAGATTCTGGAGAGAAAAAAATTGTCTCGCACAAGACAATGAACCGACTTTCTTAGCAGTTGTCTGTTTGTTTACATGATAATGCTATTAAAATACAATGCCATTAAAATTAACAGATCTTTTGATTAAAAATGTGTAAGACACGTATATTAAATTTTCTAGTCATGGATAAGTTTTAGAATCGTTCCAATTCCATGATAAATGATTCGGATTTAGATTTTTTAGACGACAGCAAGCCAAATAGATAGATAGATAGATAGATAGATAGATAGATAGATGAGTTAGGCATGGATGTATCGAGAAGAAACATGGTAAATAATAATCATGGTAATAGCTGAATTTCAATCTGAAATTTACAATGTATGTTCGAATAATAATGTAATTAATATTCAACATTGAATCAAATACATTGACAAAGAACGAGGTTATACTAAAAAACTAAAATTTCTATTTTTTCATCATAAGGTCATCACGAGTATATATATATATATATATATATATTCAATTAATTCATTGAGTCTGATAGAAACCTCAACAGGAAATAGAGGAAGCACTGGACGGCCGTTTCGTCCTATAATTGGGACTCATCAGCAGTGCGCATCCACCACCAAGTATCGAAACCCTGACAGTTCGGGTTGTCAAGCGAACAACATACCAACTGTACCAAATGGGCCTCGGTAACGAAGAGATTCCTAATCAGATTCAACTTAGCGCCGCTCGCTCACATATATATATATATATATATATATATATATATGTATGTGTGTGTGTGTGTGTGTGTATTTAATAGGCCGATTAATAAACTTCTAGGTAGAAAAATACAACATAATGATAAAAATATTGCCAGTAATACTGATGATATTTATTATACATTAGTAGGCCTTTTGACTAAACCGAAGTACGAAAAGGAAGATTTTAAAGTCGGAACTTCCGGACACACCTGTGACCTTTTTTAACGAGACGAGAAATAAACAAGGAAGTATAACTCACTCTTCCGGGGGAATAGTGTTTTTACTTTATTTTCACTTTATGTGCTGTATTACTGTAATAAATTTGATTTTGGCCGAGTAGTTTGTCACGATTAAATTTATGGATGCTTTGTAGAAGACACTCTGCGGAAACTGTATTCCCTGGGACCTAAATCCATGTTTAATACTTTAATATGTGATTCTATTTTGAGAATGTTTTAACTCCGATTCACGTCTTTCTTGTTAGCTTTTACATGAACACGCTAAAAGTTAGGCACCTGATGCTATCAATGCACACACACACACACACACACACACACACACATATATATATATATATATATATATATATATATATATATATATATATCATCCACATACAGCCCTGTTTTGCTGTATCACAGCCGGGATCGAAATCCGACCGATTTGGTATCAGTCAGAGATCCTACCCTTTATCGGCACACGGCAGAGAAAGGGAAATTGTAACGTATTATATACGGATGTATAGAAACGCTAGCAGCCAGAAGGCTGAATTCATTAATGAAGAGCAGTGCGCTAATAGCAGCGGCGGCTACTGTTTTGAAATTACCTTTTTCTCTATAGTGCTCGATCGAATAACGAGAGCATAACATATGATAGAAATAAAGATAAGAATATTTTATTTATTTGCACAGCAACAGAGCGTTATTACCTCTTTTCTTGTCATTTCTTTGTTAATATTATTCACCGAAACCAAGCAGCGTCATTAATATATCTTTTCCGTCTTTCCACACGAATAAAACGGATTAGTTCATTATTTATGAGGCAGTGACACGGCGAGACGTACGAGCTAATTAACTGACTAAGGAATGAACAGGTGTAATTATAACATGATAATAATTACTAAAATTGTTTCAAATGGGAAGTGTAAAAAGGTATGCTGAATGAAGGGAGAGGAAGCCCCCCTTCATTGGTTTTGGTGCTCTGGGCTGGAAATGATTGGGTCAATGTCAAGATATATCAATGCACTCTTTGGAACTGCCTGTATACTCCGCAAATTTCTCGAAACATGATTAAAATGCAGCCACTTCAGCGCATTCATTGTGGACAGTTTGTATTTTGATTTATATTGAGTTCTTGAAACGTTGTGCCAAATTTGGTTTAGTCATATAAATATATGAACGAAAAACAAGTGACACAATGAGAAATGTCAAAATTTGCAAAAGATTGATTCGTTTTCTAAGGTTTATCAACACTTTAAAGGCTTTTTAAAGCCAGAAAATATTTTTACATTTATAAGTACTTTTTTTTGCTGGGTGAGGGGAGATAATAATGATTGGGAAAGATATGAATTTGAATCTTCTCCCTCAAACTATGGGTTAATTAGCTGGAGTTGTATCAATAAATCACTATTATCTCCAAAAAAGTTCTCTCACAATCTAAAAATATTTTCTGGCTTTAAATAATAAGTGTTGTTAAACCGTAAAAAACACAAATCAGAAGATTATATGATTGTTCCAAGCTGGTAATAAAGGCTGACATGGCCCTACATAATAACTACACTTCAATCATTTTAATCAAAATCGACAGGCGACCAGAAATTAGGCTTACTAATGATTGTCAGCCCTTTAAAGGTTATTTAAAGCCATAAAATATTTTAGATTGTAAGAATTTTGCTTTTTGGCGATAATAATGATATAGTGATACAAGTCTTACTAATTAAGCCATAATTGCGGGGGTGAAGAAGTGGATTTATGCCTTTCCCAAGGATGTTTGCGTGTAAGTAAATATAACAAATACAACTGAAACTGGAACTCTGTTTTCCTGTTAAAAATTCCGAGCCATTATTTATTACACCATCCACACATCCAACCTTACAACACCTGGTATTCCCAAGCGGTCACTCGTCAAGATAATGACCGGGCTTGGCGTTGCTTAACTACGGTGATCGTACAGGAACTGGTGTTTCAACGCTATATGACCGTCTTCTTTCTTTTGTGCCGTGTTCCTTCAGGATGTAGATGATCATGGCCCGCCACACCTTCCTGTCCTCTGTAGCTCTTAATAGGTTTTGTCTTTTTTTTTTTGTTTTTTCACCTAAACCCTGTTCTGCCAAGTATGTTACGCACTGCTTTCTACTGTCCCTCACGGGGAAGTAATGGATAGCGGCTCAGATTGAGGAATCAGGGAGCCGTGTTCGAATTCCAGTGAGAATCCATAACATTCACTTACGTGCTAATACCCTTGGGAAAGGTATGGATCCTCTTCTTCTCTCCCACTACAGTTATGGGTATACAGCAGGACATACCAGCTTCTATAGCAACAGGTCTACCGCAAAAAGTAATGGTAACCTACTGCGGGAAAAAATCTGCCTCATCAGTCATGTATCAAAAGATACATGGTCGCCTAAGCGTGTAACACGCATGGCACATAACTGACTGTCCCGTGTGTATCAGGTTTGCCAAGCCCTCATTATATGTCTCAGAAATTCCAACTATCTTTACTTTATGTTTCTTTTTTTCTATTCTCTCCAAAATGTCATTGTTGCTCACATGTTCGACACATGCATCTTTCTGTAGAACCACAGTTCTGTTGCTTCATGTCTCTTCCTCATCTTGGAGAAGATTGTCCAGCATTCGCTGCTATACAGCAGGACAGATATCAGGTAACAGTTCAGTATTCTTTATTTCCAACGACATTTTTCCGTTTCTTAATACTCTGCTTGGCTTTTGGAAGGCATGTTTGAACATCCCAATGCATCTTCGGATCTCAGTGTCGTACTCTCCGTCCTCTGTTAGAACAATTTCCAGATAATTAAATTTCTGTACCTGCTTGATTTTATTATTTACATTTTGGGCTCCTCCTGATGCTGATAACCATTGATTCTGTCTTCTTGTAATTTATGCTTAGTCCTTTCTTCTCGCTTTCCTTCGCTACCTTCTGCAGGAGTTAGAGTAGTTTCCTTTCCGTGTCTGCTATCAGCACTGGGTCATCTGCATATCTTATACTGTTAAGATTGTGGCCGTCAATGCCGTAAGCTTTTGAAAAAGAAAAACCTGTATTTGGCAGATTTATTCTCGAACTCTCTAAACATTCTAAACTCGTATTCATCGAGGCATTCTTCAACACTCGCCAAAACATGCCTTCCAACAAACCGAACAACTATGATTATTAAGCTCACTTGCATATTTGTAATCATTGTTGCTACGAGTAATATCAGTATTTATCAAGCGAGCCTTCGCTTATTTGTCCAGACATCGATCACAAATGGAACAAATATTGAATAATTGCTAGGCTCATATCTCCAGGCCTCGTATGTTTGGCCCCAACATGACCGTCTCTGGACCATCGATTGCTGAATACTCTGGGATTCCATTCATCTGTTTCGTCGCATAATCCATTTGGTCACAGAGGCATTAATTAAAGTCTGCGTACCATTTTTGATTCCTCTAATAGAGACGGAGGAGGAAAAAATCGGTTGCTCCGTGCCAGATGTCAGAATATTCGACGCAGAGTCATATAAAGAGAGAAACAATGAGCGTTACGCAAAAATAATATTAAGAGAGATACAAAGAAAAATAATAAAGAGTGGGAAATCGATAGAAAGAGGATTAATAGTGAAAAGAGAACGATTAAGAGAATAAAGTGAATGAGCGAGTGTAAAGAAGCTAAAGGGGAGAGAGAAGAAAAGGGAGAAAAGATCGTTGGGGGAAAAGAAAAGCAAAAACAAAGCCGGGGACGAAGAAGTGAACTGAAATAGAAAGAATAGAAACCAAAAGGAATTTATAGAAAAACGAAGTGAAAATGAAAGTGAAAGTGAAGGTGAAATTGAAAGTGAAAGTGAAATATGAGAACGCAAGACAAACATACAAAAATAAATAAAAGTGGACGGGCAAAGGAGAGAGGTCAGAAGGAAGAGAATAGTGAGAGGGGGAAAAGAGGCAAAACTGGAAAGAAAGAAAAAAGAAGTTTGAGTTTGTGTGAAAGGAAGAAAAATACCGCGAATAGACTGCGAGGATATGTAAAGATTAAACTCAGCTAGATTAGAACGAAACGGTTACAGAGAAGACAAATACACTAACCTTCCACTATGTAAAGGTAGTGGTAAGTGGCACCACCCTATCTTAACGTCATGGAAATGCCCATACATTATGCAACCCAGCAAGTGAGTCAGTGTGCCCATCAACTAGACTGCTCATAGCTAGGCAGCGCAGATTATCAGCGATCGAACACAGAATGATAAGCTAGTTTTCCAGTTGTTTCGAGCTGGTGCTAAGCTTCGTTTGTAACGCAGATCCCACGAGGTTAATTATCAACAAAATGGTGTAGTTGTGTTTTTCATGAAATAGGTTATCAACTAGTCTGCTTAAACACATAACTGAGCGGTAACTATTCCATTGCTTTGTGACCATATAAATCAGTTAATGAACTGCATATACCCCAATATTAATGGTTAAGTCCATCAGGATAATACCCAGTGTCATCGGGTCGAAGTTGGCCAGAATTGGTTTGAGATACTTTCTGGACATTTCTGTCGAAGAGTACGGCCACCACTTTTTCTGAATCGAGCATTTACAAGTCAATTGCTGATATCCCCTGCTGAGTGGACGGATCGCTTGCTACAGGAGACGTCTACGAATTTCTAGAGTCGGGATAATGAAAATAACAACAATTAAATAATTAAAAATAATTTATATTTTATTATATATATATATATATATATATATATATATATATATATATATATATATATATATATATAATTCCAAATTTGCATATATATATATAGGTACCTCCACGAAATCGCTAAAAAAGAGCATAGCTTGATGAAAAAGACGCTAAACTTGCCGAAAACTAAATTTTATTGCTCAAGCATATATATATGTATATATATATATATATGCTCAAGCATATATATATATATGCTTGAGTGTATAATGCCAAATTTGCTGAAGGAAATATCTGCAGCGCTTTGATGTATAATATAATTTGTTTTCCATCTAACTTCTGAATATGAGCGCACTTAAGAAATCTGTAAATCTTCCTCCCTAAACTAAAAATGTGGATATCTTTAATTTTTCACGGATAAAATCTGTTATGTATTTTATTTGGTTTTTATATATATATCTATGTGTTTTTTTATACTCTAGTCTCATAATTTTAACTTATGAACAGATGCATTGCTTAAATGGAAAAAAAAATTCTTGCTAACGTGGGAATTATAAGCGCCTATTTCACTGCAATTGCTTGACACGTGGGAGTTATGGCTGGGCGAACGTAGAGTTTAGCATTTAAGCACAAACTTTATGGATGATGCAATGCTATGTTTTTGTACTGAACTGATAAAGGTGGATGGCCACAGATAATTCGGGTTTTAAAATATTCGATTTAGTTTCCGCTTATCAAGCTGGTTCTTCTAAACGGATTCGCATTTTAGAAATCAGTTTTATCATTTCGCATTTTAGAAATCAGTTTTATCATTTAAAAACTTTAAAAAAATCTCTTTGATATCATATTCAATTCCATTTGCTTGGTGAGTCTTATCTTTTAACTGCTGCACGAGTAAGGATTATTGATGAGCATGGAATAAAGTATCAAACCGTATAATATGTTAACATTTAAAAGGGAAAGCAAAGTGTCCACCTAAATCTGTCTTCGCCTAAAAAAATGGCAATTTTTTTTTATTTCCGACTCTTGCTTTCCTAGACTCGTAGAATGACGACCTAAATAGTTACAATTCAAATTATTTTAAAATTATGATTAAAAATATTATTAAAAATTAATCATGTCTGACTATGCTTCATCAAATATTAAAAAAGTCAAGATAATAAAATCGATTTTCTAGTAAGGGAAGGACTGCGAAGCGGCAGTTTTTGTAATAACCAACAATGGAGAAAGAAGTTATTTTTGATTTACTCGTAGGCAATAACATTACGAAAAAGATACTGAGTTAAGGAAATTTTATTTCTAATCTTTTATGCTCCGCTTCATGTTCTGAACCCCCCAAAAAAACTCCAAGATAGTTAGATAGAAAAAAAAGGACTCAACATAACATTCAGACCAAAAAGTCACTGAAAGTAATAATAACAGCTTTTGGGTCTGAATGTTGATTGCCTTTTATATATATCATGGACTCTCCCGTCGCTTTCGACGTATGAGTATTTGACAATTTAACCAATTAATTCAGTTATGAATTTTGTGCGATAATCTTAAGTGGCCCTTAAGACCCGCTAGTAATTTACAAAGGAGGCCGCAAATGGAGCAAGAGTGAGGATTGTGGGATGAGGCCACTGTTAGATTGGCTGACATTTTAGATCTTGCTCTCGCTTCTTGAAGACGATTCTCACTAGCAGACTGAAATATATATATATATATATATATATATATATATATATATATTTGAGCAGCAACCATTCTTTTAAACATGTTTCATTGCATATGACAAGAAAAATGCTATGAATTTTTTATTTAGTTTTTGCAACATTCTTACATTAAATTAATAACACCGATAGATAAACCCCTTGAAAATGGCAAGAGTCGCCGAAATTCTTGGGACAATTAGCAATACGGACACCTTTTGCACTTCCTTACTTAATTACAAAATTAAATTCGAAGCTTTCAGCTTCCATTTTTGAAACAAGGTTATTACTGTGTAGTGAAAAACATTTTAAATCAGTTATTTTATGATATATATATATATATATATATATATATATATATATATATATATATATATATATATATATATATATATATATATATATATATATATATATATATATATATATATATATATATATATATATATATATATATATATATATATATATATATATATAATGTGTTTATCATCAATTTCATTGATAAAGTCGAATGACGAAATGCGTAAGCAAGGACTAAATACTATTTTTCGATTGTCTATTTTACGCAATTTATATTTTCTACAGATATATTCGGTGAACTTTAACACGCACGCGCACACACACACACACACACACACTTAGCAACGAAGTTCTTAAATGTTTGTAGCAGCCAAGTTTTATATAAAATACTAAGTCAAAATATTATAATTAAAAAAATCGTTTTTTTTTATCACAAATGTTACATCCCTTGCATTACTGAAAAAATTTCGAATTTGAAACGCTATAATGGAACAGTGAAAAATATTTTGAGTTTACGGAGCTACTGTAAACACATCCACAGATATTTTAACCCCCTTAAGATAGTTTCAGCTGACATTCAAAGTACTTGAGAAAATAAAAATTATTTAAAAATAAATTTTTTACACCCACCGAGAAATTAATTCGTGGATTGAAAGGATTAAAACTAAATTAAATAGACATAATACGTCTAAATTATTTAACCAAATTTTAATATATGATATATATATATATATATATATGTATATGTGTGTGTGTGTGTGTGTGTGTGTGTGTGTGTGTGTGTTTATATGTAGAGAAATATGCATGGATAAAGCGAAGAAACAAAGGATCTTCAGTTGTTTCATTGCTGTACGAATTTAAATATTTTTTATTGTTGAGTATTCGTTTTCTTTCAAATTGAAAGAAATGAATTTACAACGATTCTTTGAGAAACAACTTCCCTCAAAAATATTACTGTTTGTGTTTCTTTACAATACAAACAAGTCAATTTCGTTACTGCGATAGGAAATATAATGCGTCTACATATAAGAATGAGTGTGTCACTTATTTACGTAGTTTTATATATGCTTGTAATTTTCTAGAAGTTGGTAGCCGATAGGTAACTGTGATATACTACTTCTAATATTACTGTTATTAACAAGAAATCCGTTCGTATGTTCTTTTGCGTTTCATAATTTAATATCCCAAAGTCTTTTTTGTAATTTGGTATACTTGAATAAATATGTGAAAATGTGAGAAATTAAGGTTTGAAAACCGACCTTGTTTAAAGGTTTACGGAAAAGTGAAAAAAGTAACTCTGCGAACTGATACGAGAGCTTTTGTAACCGAGAAATTGGCTCCGAATTGGCTAAATCTTTAATTAAATCTTTTATTAAACTTATAAATTGACTGTTAATAAATATTTTCTCATTTTTTTTAAATATCTACTTTAAGTAATTAAAATATTGCTCCTCATTTTCTGAAGTGAGCCTTCAGAACTTCGTAACAGACATTAAATATTAATTGTCTGAAAATTCAAAAGTCTACAGCGCGTTTGCGATAACGTCACTGATTAGTCAATAAATACAAATATAGAAATTCAAATCGGGCGCCTACAAAATGCACAAAATTGAGTCGACTTCTGTGTGAGTCGGTTTTGTACAAAAAATGGGTATCCAGTGACAGTACTTAAATCTATTGAATTTTCTACAGTACTTTAACGCGGTTACACTCACACACACACACACACACACACACACACACACACGCACACATACATACATATATACTATCAATATCAAAATACGCTTCTCAGTTTTATCAGGCGGAACATTGTTATTACATGGAGCGGATTTTGATATTAATAATATCATATTATATATATGCTCTGTCGACTTTCACCCTTGTTATATTTTTTAAGCATTTAGCTTATTTTAAGCTTTACCCAGTATTATTACGATAGATAGATAGATAGATAGATAGATAGATAGATAGATAGATAGATATTGGACTCTTCTATCATGATCGATAAATGAGGGTCAGCATTGGATGGTGCCTTTTGTTTTACACTTATGCATGCTAGCAGTGGCTATTGTGGAGAAAATCAGGTAAGAGTAAGACATATTTCATTTGTGCTTTCTTAAGTGTGATACCAGCCCAGTCTTGCTGAGGGCGACAAAGCCAGACTGCAGGTGAAATTTGTTAAAGCAGGATATTTATGGTGTCTCTGCTTCAGAGCTCGAAGCTGATCACGGTGCTTCAGTCTAGTGTCTTAAAAACCCTTTAACTTAAACATGTCTTACGCCACTCCTTTCGGTTTGATGCTTGGGCATCCAATGTTTTCAGATCCAAGTTAAGACATTTCAAGTTGTCTTTCAATTTACCTTTGTGGTGTAAATGTGAACGTCCAAATGAGCGTTTGGAGTTTGGTAATTGTCTATACAGCACCCTCTTTGGAAGACTATGCTCATCCATTCTTACATGATAAGCCCACCTAAGTTGTATCTTTGCTAGAATGGTTTCAATCTCTCTCACTCCCTCTCTCTCTCTCTCTCTCAGTATATATATATATATATATATATATATATATATATATATATATATATATATATATCGAAAACTCGACTTCAGAGTTTCGTAAATTAACTTTGCTCAATTGTTCAATCCACTCTTAAAGTGTTTTCAGCAATTAACTAGCGTTTTTTGTTTCATTTTGTGCTTTTTTATACTAAATTTGTTGATGTAATCTGTTTATAATCTAGGGTAAAACTGGGATGAAATTCCATTTTTGTATTCTCCTTTACCTAATATCTTCTCCTAAAATACAATTTCATAGTTTTTTCTATATGCTGTGTTACTTTATAGTGTAGGCGATCATAGCCCTCCACAAGTTCATGTCTTTTGTTGACACTTTACTATGTCTCTTTCTTGTTTTTCTGCCATTCATTCATGCAAATCCGTTGAATAGTTTATTAAAAAGTTCCCTTGCTTCTCTTGTCATCACTATGTTAATTAAATATCATATTCTCCAGTCCATATTCTCAGCATTTCTTGGTAGAACTACATATTTGTCAATTCATGTTTTTCTTTATCTGGAAGAAAATAGTCTCATATGTCTTGCCATATCTTTTCTTTCTTTACAAGAACATTTTCTTATCTCTTAGCGGTTTCGACTCCAGTCACTTTCTCACCGACGTAATGAGGCTTCCCTCTGATTTTTCTATAAATATTTTCATGACATCTTCTCTAATGAGCTATTTTCACTGGTGATCCGATTGCATGAATTTAAGCGTGCTACTAGTTTGCTACACCGTCCCACCCTTTTACTGTCGAAACAGTAAATTGTAACCGCCTCTTCTACTCCAACAGACCTTTCTCTCGCACTTCCCGACAGTGGAATTCTTGTCCTTTTATTTGCTTCCCTGATAACTATAATCTTCAATAATTTAAATGTAATGTCAATCGACATCTTCTATTGCCTTGATCCCCTTTCTTCTTTTTATCCGCCTCCGTTCCTCTTTTTATCCTTTATTCAACCCCCTCTATACCCAGTCTTTTCTCTCACTTTCACTCTCTGTAACCCTCTGCATACTTGTGGCACTCCTGCCTTGCTTTGTGTGAAATGCTTTAAAAAAATTCTGCTTAGTTTCTGCCAGGTATTTCTCGTTTAGCCTATGTGTTTTCGGATTTCTGTGTCTAATTTACCCTCACCTTTTACTACACTACCCACATACTTAAATTTTCGCCCCGACTTGATTTTCATGACCCCAAACCGTAGCTCCAAACTTGGGCTGTCGTTTTCGCTGATCACTATGCATTATGCCTTCGGTTAATAATCCATCATGCCGTTAATCTTCGCTAATAAAGTCCTAAAAAGCCATACTATAGATGTGCGTGTAGAGAAACGATTATCGGCGCGCAAATTGGGATCGACTTGTCCTATTCAATTCCCACTCATCGCATGCTCCGTGGAAAAGACATTAATTTTATCCCCCAGCTATGGATAGAATAGCAGGAATGACTTGTGTGCTAGCCAGTCTAGGATATGGTTTGTTTTGAATTCAAACCATAGAAACGACTGGATAATACTCCACTATCTTTCCAAAAAAGACAAAGTAATTTACAGAGACGGGATCTGGATTAGAACTATTTTCGCCTATGTCCTGAAGGGGCATAATGTTTTAACAAAGGTACATTTAGTTATAAAATAGAATTATTGAGATTTGCTTTAGTATTATTAATTAGTTAATTCAGAGTTTCTTTATGTTAATACTTAAGGTTAGTTAGTATTAGCTTGTTACACATGAAATGACGACCTTTATAAGAAATGAATAAAAAGCTTCTGAAATGCTAATAACTCATTTATTTAGTTGAAATAGGCACCATGTTCATGAATGGCTCTTCTCCAACATACCTCTAAATTCGTGATCCCATCTTTTAAAAAATTATCATTCTTTGATGTGATAAATAGTTGAAATGCTTCGATTAACGCTTCCTTATTGGGGAAAGTTTTATTGAGTATGAAAAGCTCAAAATGCTTTTATAATTGATAATCAGTAGTAGAGATATCAGGTAAATATGGAGGATGAGAGAAAATTTTATAATTCAGGTGATGCAGCTTTTGGACAGTTGATTGGGAAGTGTGCAGCTGTGCATTGTTGCTCAGCAAAATTGGGCTATCCTTATTCACAAGTCTATATTTCATTTTCAATTTCCCCACAATGCGAGATTGCTGTTATTGTTTTTCCAAGAGACAAGAAGAAATAATGAATAACCCATTTGAAAGACCACCATACGGTAACCATTAACTTTTTAGGGTGCAGTGGAGGTTTTGGGTATTGTTTTCGTGATTCACTTGCATCTTACCAATGGTCTACTCGACATTGTTTCTGTTGTGGGGCTCTCCCCTTTTACATAAGATGGACTCGTCCAAAGTATACTTATACTGACAGAGAGAATACCTGCTGTTGAGATACGTTGAGATACAGTCTCGACGTCTGTCGAACTCTCTGCTTTGGCAGAGAGGAACCCGGACGAAGCTTTGCCGAAGGGCAGGGTTTCGTCCGGGGAGGTAGACAGGCCCTGAACCCGTCTAGGCCGGTTCAAAGGGTATATTTTTGGCCGAGCCTACGGGCTCGGATCAACCCACATTAAACTCGGCCTTGTGCCACATATATTCCTCGTGGGTGGAATATTAAATACTGAGATACGTGGAGATACCTTGAGAGATACGGAGACAGACACAGGGTGTTCTCAGAGAGTTATAGTCCAGAGAGAGAGATGATTACGGCTTTACTTACAGAGATTTGTATATATACTTTATCCTAACCCGCATTCCTGGACTACTAATCTTCACTTCAAGTCTGTATTCTTACGTTAATACACTTATTTTTCTATCTCAAATTCTGGCGTCGTTGATTTATTTGTGCAGGATTCCACTCCCGGAATCCACAACAGTTTCATTGTAATCTTTTTTTATTGTGCTTATGAGTAACAATATATTGAAATAATAATTATCTGCAAAGAAAAAAAGTTAGGAATAAGTTAAAATTTTGTATATACTAAGATTACTTCATTAGACCACCGTGTCAACAACCAACCAAACATGCGCCATTTCATGTGTAACAACTTAATATTAATTTCACGTTTGTTTATAGTATTGCGTCTCCTTTTCTGGGGAGGGATTTCTTTTGAAATATCTTTTTACTGATGATTATACCGGTTATACTCTAAGTATATCTTAATTAAACAGAGCGTTAATATAACTGTTTTAATACAGATAGGATGATACAGCTAATCACAATTAGAAGTTATCTTAATTAAATGTATCGCTCAACCCGAGATGATGATATATAAATAAAGGCTTTTACAAGATTCTTTTCTCCAATACGCGTAAATTAGTTCGACATTGTGTATTAATAATGCATATATTTACTTCTATTTACTTTCACATGAACATATTTCATTTGTTTTGTGATAGTCTAACAGCAACAGCCCGGAACAATTAGCTGAATGGACTGCTTTTTAATCAGCTTTTCATAGCAACTGGGTTTCATTTAATTGATTGCCTGATATAAAGCTCATAGGCTTGAGGTGAATACAAATATCAAGTGATGTATTTTGCTAACAAATTGTCGAGCTTCATCAGTAAGATAAGCTATTTCACATGATACTGTTTGCTTCCTCTCTCTTAGGTATCCAGCGAATTTTTTTCTTCCCGTTTGCTCTCTTTCTCTCAAACTGATTTCTTTCTTTACTTTCGCTTTTCTCTCTACCTGATTCTTCACCTTACTCACCCCACTCATCTCCTCTCTATTTCCCTCTCAATCGGATTAGCGAATTCTGATATTTTGAAATGCATAACTCTTGTTTCTTTCCTTTATTTTGTTCTTATTCCATTCCAATCTATCTTCTATTTCCTACACTTGATTCTTATATTTTTTCTTTTCTATCTAGCACTCGGCTTCACTCTATTTGTATCTTGTTATATACCGTACCTATGAACACTAATGGGTATGTCCTAATCCCAATAAATACGTTGGACGCTATAGTAAGTGTGGGTAATATCCTGTCTAAGTAGTTCACCACTAGCAGTGGTTTACCTACTTCACGCCGCTGTCGAGTATTTTGTTGATCTTATAAGGATTACCGTTTCATTTCCAACCTCCGTTTTGGTTATGCCTCATTCAGTAACCCTTTCTAGGTTACAACATATCTATATCAATATATTCATTTATCTCTCCCTATATATATATATATATATATATATATATATATATATATATATATATATATATATATATATTATATGTTTAGGCAGCAATAGATTGGATTTAAACATGTATCAATATGGTGATTTCCTTTCGTCCTACAATGATAATGTTATTAAGCTTTTCAGACAATATGAAAGAAACCTACTTAAAATAAATAGACCAAACTTGTCTATATTATTTAATGATACATGCATCAATATATATATATATATATATAGGTAATAATCCGTTGATAAGTATTTTCCTTTTATCTTTAATTATCCTTTATTTTATTTTTTATTTTATTTTATTTTATTTTTTGACTTATCATTATAACTCTATAGTTATATTGTAAATAGCGATGATATTTTCCTCTTTTCTTGGATTTATTTTTTATTTTTCCCTTTCTATTACATTCTAATTTTAAATAGACTTCTATGTTTTTTTCAATATTAGTGTTTAAGCCTTTTTATTTATATATATATATATATATATATATATATATATATATATATATATATATATATATATATGTGAAATGATTCCTTAACTTTTAAATATCAATGTTATCCCGACTTCGAAGTTTCTTTCATCATGGGTTGTGTTTTTAAAGAGTATTTCCATTTTTCATTTTTTTATCAATATTTCAATCCGCTTTTTTAGTCTGTTTTTACATTTGCGTATCCCTGAATTTAATGTTTTTTACACGCACACGTTCATGAAATTTGGCTTTTTTTACGTTTTTCTTTTTTTTTTTCAGCTGTTGATTTTTCTTGCAGTTTTAATTTTTTCTTCGAAATTAAATATTTCTTGGAAATTAAATTAAATTTTTTATGTTTTATATAGAAGTTGTTATGTTATGTTATATTCTTAATTAAATTGTAATATTTGTTAATTTTTATTATTAAATAAATCATATTTTAGTTAATATTTTGATTAATATTTTAATTGATTTATTATGTTGTTATTATTAAAGTAACAAAGTAAATACTTGATAATATGTCGGCATTGACCCATTATGTCTTTCTTTTTATTTAATAATTTAATTTGTTTATTAAAAGTTAATATTGATCATTTTTCTCATTAAAACAGTTCCAAGTTTCTGTTGGTAATATATCTATCTCAGTTTATTCATCTATATTTATCTTTCGTCTGTCTCCAGAATGACATGTTGCGATTTGTTAATATTTTTTAAATATTAAAAATACGTTATCATCTTCATGTCTTTTTTTTTCAATTCTCTCCGCTATATCTTGTTATCTTTTTCTCTCTTATGCTAAATTGTTTCTGCCTAATATTAATCTCTTTACCGAATCCACATCGTTATATTTTTCTGGTACAGAATTACATTGGTGGGAAACCAAATTCTGGAAAACTGTCCGACGAACTAGCCCGCTAATGATTGCTTTAAGTCAAGTATCGACGCTTATTTCTTGCTTAAGTAAAACTATATTTCTCAACGTACCATATACTAATTTTCTCGCCTTATCTCGGTATCATGAATGGTGACTGCATAACACATGCTTTAAGAGTGGAGCATTTCCACATATGGTGCAGTATATACTAGTTATTTTTGCCAATCAGTTTACAATTATCAGCCGATCGTTATATTATATATTCATTATTTATAACTATTTGTATTGTTATATTTTTTTTGTTTGTATTTTTACTTATTCGATTTTTTAATTTGTTTCATCACACTCTTATATATATATATATATATATATATATATATATATATATATATATAAAGCTGTAGCCTCTATCTGTCTGTTTGTTTGTTATCGAACTCCTCTTAGGGTTTTGGAGATAGATCCCCCATAGCCATATATATTCTGAAATGAGGAAGGCCGGAGCGTACAGCGGCCGAAACGTTGTAATAAATATGGCGACAAAGATGAGCACAATAGTCCGAATAATGTAAATAGTGTACGAAGCATCTTCAGTCTAAAGCGTTCAGTTGTTCCTCTTTTATTTTATATTTGTTTCTACTTCATCAGTCTATATTTTTGCGATGATAACTATTTGCATCGTTCTGACTGTTGTTCTCATCTTTATTGCCAAATTAATGAAGTTTTGGTCGTTGTACGCTTCGACCGTCTTCAGGTGAGATACGTTGGAATTTCGAAGCGAACGCCAACAAGAGAGGATCTAGTGGATAAAAGCGTTGGTTGAAGTAATTCTGAAATTGACTTGATCCAAAGAGTTGTGAGTCCAAATACCTGGCTCTAGCAGAAGGAATTAAAACTTGCAGATTTCAGTTATTAAAGGGAATTAACTAAAAATGAGATATCCAGAAAAGGTATGGCACATGGAATTAGAACAATCTACTACCGTGGACTAAATAATGGGTTCGGTTCGAAATTGCAACGTATATCACCTGAGGAAAGCCAGGACGTACAACGGCCGAAACGTCATGAATAAGGCAATAAAGATGAGGACAGCAGTCCGAACGATGTAAATAGTGTTAATTGTTTCTACATATTGCAACGTTTGGGTCGTTTTTAAATCTTATATTTAAAGGCAATGCCAATCGTCATCTATCTTCTTGATTTATCTTCTATTTTTCTCGCTGTTTTATAATGTTTATGCTTTCGAATCCTTTCACACACAGTATGCCCTTGTGTCTTAGTGGCTTTATTGCCTTGCATGGAGTTAAATGATTACCAAATATATTCATTTCTGGTAATCATTAATCTGTGATCTAGAACGAATAATATTTGTCTAGAATTACATCTGAACGACGTATGGATTTTAATAAACATTTTCAGTTAGGATACTAATACAAATTGAGATCGTAAATGGATTATTTTTTTTAAATATTAAAAGTTTATCTGCTGCCTTCAGTAACTAATGTAACTCCAAACATTTAAAATTTTCCGAAATCAAAACGAACTCAAAAGTCTCATTAAGTAAAGTAATTCTCAATTGGGTTGGAGGAGTTTCAGTCAACTGAAACTTAAAGACACACTCTCGTCACGTGTTCCTGAAAAAAAAGGTTATCCCCCTCCCGCAACACGGAGCATGCATTTGTTCTCGTT
The DNA here is from genome assembly GCA_903632075.3 of Acanthosepion pharaonis. Classification (NCBI taxonomy): domain Eukaryota; kingdom Metazoa; phylum Mollusca; class Cephalopoda; order Sepiida; family Sepiidae; genus Acanthosepion; species Acanthosepion pharaonis. The sequence goes on from CAHIKZ030001225.1 coordinate 780,121, forward strand.
ACCACTGCCCTCCATTTCTTCTTTTTGCAGAAGGCTTTTATTTACCACATCTAAAGTACAACGGGTACACTACAACTACCAGTCAAGGGTTTTTCAATGATGGCCGAATGATTTTCACGTCAGATTTTAATCTAGACATTTCACCTATCACAAATATACACTGATGGAAAAGATTGTCACACCTTGATTGTCCTACTTGTCCTTCTCCTTATATATACTCCACAGTGTTATTATAGGACCACATATACTCCACAGTGTTATTATAGGACCACAGCCTTACGACATTTGGTGTTGTTGCGATGGTTTTGGTACCAAGTAGTTTTTACAAAGTTGAAATCCCAACCTCACTTGAAAAAGGTGTCCCGCTTCTACTAGGCTAGATACCAACGATAGATAAATAGACCAGAGTGGATTGTTATTTAACCCATACCTGAGCAAAAGAGATGGGTTTATCCTTTTCCCCAGGGTATTTGTGCGAAACTTAACGCAAGGATCTCGGTCGGAATTTGAACTCGGCTTGCCGACTCGATTTCTCGCACCGAAAACCATGATAGCGAATATTTATTTACCAGATAACCGCTACCATCACACCAAATATTTATTTAACACTTAACCGCTACTTCATATTCGAATATTTATTTAATCCATGACCGGTACCATGACACCGAATATTTATTTAACCGATAACTGCTACCATCACACCAAATATTTCTTTAATCCATAGCCGCCACCCTCACATCCAAAAAATTATTTAACCGATAACCGCTACTTCCACATCCAAATATTTATTTGACCATTAACCGCTAGACAAACACGCGCAATGTACTGACGTCAAAAATAACATCGTCTTTCAAAGTTTTGTAATTTTAATTTTCTTCGCTATATTTAATGAATTAATTAGAGAACGTTATTTAAGGGAGCACCTGAACACGTGTGAAGAAAACTTTCACGCATACAAGTTGAAGGATTGTCTACGTTGTGATACCCTATTAATTAATCTCCCTCATTTCCGCCCCCCACCTCCCTCTCTGCACCTCCCTCCCACAAAATATTCAGATTTGTGAAGCATGTAAAATAGATGAACATTTCTACAACGCATATTTCTGGATCAGTTTTGTTCAAAGCTTTCTAAGATGTAAGCATAAGATATTTTAAATGTTAAACTTGGAAACATCACTGAAAATATATAGTGTAAAAGAAGATTTTTTTGAAATGTCTACAATATTAAATATATATATATATATGTGTGTGTGTGTGTGTAGAGAGAGAGAGAAAGAGAGAGAGATTTATGATAAGATAAAGAACACAGAGGTAAAGTTTATCAATCCAACATGTTTAACTTTTATTAAAGAAGCTTTAATAAAAGTAAAACATGTCAGATTGATAAACGTTACCTATTTATTCTTTATATCAAGATTCTGTCGGATTCCGTCCATATTTGTTCTGAAACTCTCTCTCTCTCACTCACTCACTCACTCACACACACACACACACACACACACACATATATATATATATATATATATATATATATAATTATTTATTTAAAAATATGATTCCAACGCTATATAAGAGCTACATAAGAACGCTACATAAGAACTCTTATGTAGCGTTAGAATCATATTTTCAAATAAATAATTATATTTATAGTCTACTTAAAAATAATAACAAAAATACTAAAGAACTTTGGATTATTTACCTAACGAGTTCTTTCCTAATTTCTATATTTTTTTACACACACACGCACACACACACACACACACACACACACACACATATATATATATATATATATATATATAGATAGATATAGATATAGATAGATAGAGAGAGAGAGAGAGAGAAAAACGAACGTCATTTTACCTTCCGGCCAACACTACGTTGGCGCGTAGAACAAAATAGTCAATGACACACTTCTAAATAGCGAATTACGAAAGAAAATTGGAACACGATTAAAACAGATTTCAATTTTATTTTATTTTTAGTCCTCCATTTTTTTTTACAAATGGACTTTTCACACTGCCACACAAACAAGAGAACCCATTCATCGTTGACAGACAATTTCTGTGACGATATCACACCTTAGCCACCTAACTCCCCAAACTGCAACCCTCCTCAATTATTATGTGTGGGGCACAGTTGAGCGAGAGACCAACAAAACTCCTTTTAACACCAAAGCTGAACTGAAGGCAAGGATTATGGCAGCATTCACCAACTTATAGAAGGAGACCGTCTAGATGAGTTGCAGGTGATTCCGAAGTCATCTTAAGGCCGTGGTTGAAGCCAATGGCGATTTTATTGAATAAATTTACTCTACTATTTCAAGATATTTTTGTTTAATTTTGGTAAATATATCTGTTAAAATGAGATGCTAGTGTTATTTTCACTTTTGCATCATTTGGACAACAATTTATCCATCTAACATTATATGTGTGTATGTATATGAGTATGTATAAAATATATTAATTAAAAAAGCAATATATAAGGAAAATTTTGAAAACATAATATATATACCTGTTTTACTGTCGTCGATAGAGTCATGAATAATCCAGAGTGGTCTCCCCTTGTTTCGTTACTCTACTCTTTGAGAGAGATATTTCTGTTTACTGGGACTATAAAAGGACACTATACGCGAACCTTGTATTCTCAGTTGAATAAACATTTCTTAAAGCCTACACCTGCGTACTTTTGTCATAAAATATCTACTTTTTTATATTTTGGTTTTCTATATACTTCTCTTTTTCTTATACACACATCCATTCTCTTACATTTTATTTAATTCTTCCACTTCTCATTCGTAATAAACGTTTCTAATGATATGCCTTTTCTTCTACATGGTCTTTATAAACATTAGATTCTGTTCTTTTTTTTATTTATCACTCTAAAAAAACACTTCTTATTCCTAAATGCGTCTACTAAAATACCTCAATTCTTTTCTTAAAAAAAAAATAGCAACAGACAAAATAAATATAATTCTTGAAACACATCCACGTATAATGCCCAGTCCTACTATTTAAAACTTGTTATTACTTAAGAAAACATCCGGCCTCCAAAAAAGAGGAGAGGATATGCATGAAACGGCCAGCGCATGCGCAAACGATAAACATACGCTAATAAATTTTCAACTAAATTACAAAGTGGGTGGAATGAAGATGCAAGACAGCTAAGATATTCAGAACTAAAAAATATTCAGTTGTTATTATCTGGGCAAAGGATTCTAGTTTCTTACTTATTAAGAGAAAAGTAAAAGCTTACTTGCGAACCTAGTAAAACGAATGTGTATGACGTTAACAAACCGAAGTTTAAAAAATAATTTGATTCTGATATTCACGAACATTAAAACAATTATCTATGGCAATTTCCCCGATTAAATGACTGTTTATAACGTCAATAATCACGTATTTTATTGAATGATATCTGACGCTTAATTCTAGGTAATTTTAGTGGGTTGAATACGAATTTCAATTCTGCTTGCGTCTATCGGTCCTCGATTCTTGTCAAAAGCTTATCCCAGATTTTTCAAATTTGGACTAATAAATTAAATCATGTATTAAATATTTTTTCAACTTTCATGAATACAAAGAGTTAAACTACAGTAAAATTACATTATTACGAGAGAAATGACTTTAAAAGAACAGATATGAAAATTTCATTGCAGCAAAATTCTTTTATAAGACTTTCTAGCGTATCTGCTTGTTGATGACATGTCTCTTTTCAAGCACCAGCAGTTATCAGCCATCATGTAGGGATCTCATTGGTCTTGGCACCGTTCCTATATAATTTTGATATCTTGGTGGAATCTCTTCCCTTGTTCGTCACTTAATCACCTAAATTACTTGGAAATTGCTCAAGGTGACTATTCAAAAAATGCATTTTTACGTTTATATTGCAACCTAATTTTTTTTGCAGCCGTTTACATTTTTTTACCATTTCTTCGTAGTTATGTACTTCATTATTGTCTAAAAAGTTTTCTATCAAGTCCATGAATGAGAACCAGGCATTTTGTTCGCGTTCATTCATGACATTAGGAAAATTACTGTCTTTAATTAATGTTCTTACTGTGGACCGTCGAAAATTCCCGCCTTGGTCTAAATAGGAACTTTTTATGAAATATGTACGTACAATCTATGAAATTAAACTAGAAACGAGGATGAGTATGTAAAATATAAATTATGTCTAATTAAATCATCTATTAAATCACAATGACAAAATTACTCAGTAAATCATATGCCAATTTAAAATTATGCTAATGCCGAAGCTTCATTATCTGATTGATTGAATTGGTTGCTTAACCCTGGAAACAAATCACTTTTATATATTTTAGCTGTCTCTCTAGAATATTCTATAAAAACAGTTAAAGCGAGATAGTTTAACTTAATTTACTAATATTAAAATGGGTTAAAAATAACAAAATTAAAATTATTTTTAGGGAGTTACATATAAACGTATACATAATACAACAGTACTACAACAATTGGTACAAATACCTAGATAAAAAAAATAGTTGTATGATGTGTAACTGCAAGAAGACTTAGCGAGTATTGAGAAAAAAAAACTTTTTATGAATACGACGAAAGATGGGAGTATTGAGCAAAATCAGGACCCGATAGACCAAACCGAGTAAAACTCCGTGCTCAAAGCATCCAAATTACATAGAACAGTCAAACCTAATTTAATAGACAAAACATTGAAATTTGTTTCCCATTGAATTGAACATCTATAAAGTCGTAGAGTTGTACTTTAGTAAATAGAAAACGGTTATAGCAAGCCTTTTGAATTCTTATTGATGCAAAATATCTTTTAATAAAATCGGCTTTTTTGTGGGTGCGTCTTTCCGAAATAGACACGCACACTCCTCTTGACAATTGTGAATGTGTTAGCCTCAGAGATAACAGCAAGAGTTGCGAACACACCACATGACATCTGCACAAACATAAATATTTACCACATTTCGTGGAATTTGATAGCTGAGTCATTGGTGAAAATATGGATAGCGTGTGCCACATTCGGAGCCACACACAAGTTGGATGTTTTTTCTTTTTCTTCGGAAATATGGATTAGGCAAGTAGCCAGAAATATATGTATTTGACAAGTAACCGAGAAAAATCCCCCCAAAAATGTTAAAGCCGTAATGTAGTCACGTGTTATGAATATCTCCTTGACCAAAGAACAGCAGTATTTTTAATAGAATTTCATGCGAATGATAGCTGAAATGTGGGAGGAATTTTAAAAAATGAAAAAAGAAAAAAGCAAAGTTCAGAAACACCCTTCGGTCATTTAAAACTAGGTTTGATTTCGTGAAGTTTTCCGGTGGGAAATTAATTAAAAATTATTGATCGTGCCTTGATTTAGTTTTTCATAGGAAACAAAAAAAAAGTTTTATGATAAATCGTAGCATAGCATAGCTGCATACTTCCTTGCCTTCTGTTATTAAGTATTTATTTACAGGTATAATAAAAACATACACTCAATTCGGCATTTAGCAACTAATGACTTTAAGGAGATTTATACCAAGTGCATATTGTATATATCTTACCTTTTCGCTGATAGGACATTCTGTTTTTTTGGGGGGGGGGATTTTTTTCTTCTTCTTGTTGAAATGTTTATAGCAACTTGGCTGTCAATTGATATGAACTATTTTAAGGACAGGTTTTTTATGCAGTTATATCGATTACATGATGTACGTCTTGCGATGTCGCTAAAGTATCAGTGTTTTCATACAGGAAAAAAACGTCGCACACGCAATCTTTCTGATTACACTTGTGTAATTTCTATTTAACTAAGCGGACCAATAAAACATGCAGGTAATATTTATCGGCGTGGAAACTCAAAGCTAGTCTGTTTTGTTCACTTTTGTACAAATACACCTCGGAAAATCATCGATTCGCTTATTCCCCCCATATGGGTTAAATAGCGGCGTAGGCTAGAATCTATAGATTTGGCTAGTAAAAGAAGGAAAACTCTGAATTCCTAACCTTGGATAAAAAAATGGAATCCTCACCATTCTCTTTCCCAAGAAAGCCTTACTAATTACAGATAAAGAAAAGAAATATGTAGAGAATTATGATTTCCTGTGTTGACGTTGAAATAATGATTGCCCGATTCTGTTACTACAAGATGTGCCGAAGTCCTTCTGCCGTACGTCATCTTTAACTTCTTCTTCTACGTTCCGTATCCCTTCAGGACGTAGGCGATCATTGCTCTCCAAAACTTCCTCTCCTTTGTAGCTCTTAATAAATTTTGTCTTTTTGTTATTCTCCTAAACCTTGATCCGCTATCAATTTACTCGAGCTCGCTAGGCAGGCTATGCGATGTTTTTCTCTGTCTCTCTTGCCTTCAATCTGTCGCTGGGAGTATCAGATTTTCCAAGCCCTCTTTCCTCATTGTGTTGCCTAGAAATTTCAACTTTCTGATGTTAAGTATAAGTTCCCACTTTGTTTAAATTTTCTCTAAAACGTTGCTCGCAGATCCGTATTTGGTATCCTCAGCATCCTTCTGAAGAAACACATTTCTGCTGTATTAAATCTCCTCTTCTTCTCGGATAAGACTGTCCAATAATCATTGCCATATAGGACTGATATCAGGTAATAGATCAATACACTTTTCTTTGTTTCTAATGATTTTTTCTGTTTCTTAATACTTTGTTTAGCTTTTGAAATCTACCCTTGGCTAATCCCAATGTGCCTTCGAATATCTGTGTCACACTTTCCGTCCCTGGTGAAAACACTTTTCAGATATTTAAATTTTTGTACATGTCTGATTTTGGTATCTTCAATTTGTAATTTGCATGTTCTGTTCCTTCTGCAAACAATTATGCATTTCGTCTTCTTGCATTTGATATGTAGTCCTTTCTTCTCGCTTTCCTTCACTGCCTTCAGTAGGCGTTTTTGTAGTTTCCTTTTCGCATCTGCTATCAACACTGTGTTATCTGTATAGCTTATGTTGTTAAGATTGTTGTTGTCAATAATGGAATCTAGAAGGACTTCTAATTTTTTCAGATTCGACACAGTGTATAGGTTGAGTAAGTCCGGTGAGAAGATTCATCCTTGTCTTACACCCCTTTCTATTTTTGTATATTTACCGAATTCATTTTCTATCCATATTCAGTCGGTTTGCTGTCAGTATGGCTTCTGGGTTGTTCTAATGTATTCGAAAAATATGTCAAGGTTACCAAGTAGTTCCAACAGTTTTTTGTGACGTACTTAATTAAACGATTTTGCATAATCTATAAAATACAGGTACACATTCGCCTGCATTTGCATTGGTATTTCTGATATAATTTTGAGCATAAATATAGCGTTCCTTGTTCTATGGTCTTTAACGAACCCGCACTGTTCTTGTCCTATTTCTTGTCTGATTCTGCTGCGTACACTATTCATCAAAGTTCGTATGATAATCTTTGATATTTGGCTCATTAGTCTGTTCCTGTTGCTTTGTTTCTGCTCATTTTGGCCAGTGATGATTCCATTTCAGATTTTAATATTTCCTGTCTTCGATATTTATGCGTATTGCCGGTTGATCTCTTTCGTCGAGATAAAGTTATATTATGGGTGTTGTTGTTGTAGTTAGTGATATTGGTATTGGTGGCAAAGTGAAGACATATATACGAATGTAGTTTTTTCTTTTAAATAAAACATATCGGCAACATATCTCGTCCAAAAAATACACTTCTAAACATTATTATTTTTTTTTATTTCCTTTGATTTCTGGCGTTTACACATTTCTTTCCGAGTCTCGCCCAGGGACCTAAAGTTTCAAAATGGCATCATGACGCTTTCCACTGACAAAACAAAAATTACATAGATAAAGCCCTTCGTAAAGTGTGGGCTGTACTTGTGAGAACAATTTTTTGTATTTCTTTAAGGCATGGACTTCCAGGAATCCCTTCAATTAGTCTACTGGAATCTTTTCCAACCAATCATAGGGATCCGACTTCAACAGGGATTGTTGATGTTCTCATGTGCAACATTTTCGAGATTTCTTCCTTGGATTTTTGTTGTATATACATTTTGCTACATCTCCCAACCAGAGACTTAAGGTCAGGAATGGTTTCATGTGTTTGTAAAAAAAAAAGGATGATCACACACATTTTACATAAATAAAGCTCTTCCTAATTTGTGAGCTGCACTTGTAAATTTTTTATTATTATTATTATCTTTATAAAACTCACATTAAACTATAAATAAAGTATTATTGCCAAGAAATAAAGTACAATACTTGTACAATATAAAATAAAGTATAATACACGGGTACTCTAGTCACTACCGTGACTATGAAAAATCTTCTACGCTATCGTCGAATGAAACTTTCCTGAAAGATGTTAAGGTTATCAACATAAACAAATACAAATGAGTAAAAAATATTGGCGAAGTTCATACGCAGAATTTGTATTCAGAACCTGTGTATCAATTTTGTAAATGCGCAGTAAATTTACACAAGCTCAAATGCAAGAAAGAAGAAAAATGTCGTTCACGAATTTGTTTTTTTTTTCCGTCTGTTGACAAAAAATTTTCGAATATTCTATTTTTGTGGCGAACGAAATATCATTCGGAGAAAGATGAAGTGACAAGTTAGTTGGGATCTGCAAGTAAGTTGATAGGCCCAACCGACGATGTCTTGATTACCATCGCTGCAAATATGGAAGAAGACAATTCATACCAGACATGAATCTGTAAGACTCATCAGTACCGAGACAGATTACTCTTTTCACTTTGGTCTTTGTAAGCGTCTACCTTCGACATGCCGTCTTACGTATCTAGACACAGAGAATGATAACATGAGAAATGGAATGATGCGCTTAATAATACGATGAATTTATGTAAAGTTTGCTTAAAATGTTACCTTTCAAAGTTGCACAAAAACGAAAGTATGGAACATCCAGTGAGGATCGAACTCACCATTCAGTCGTAATTGATCAATCGAGACAAGTGTGCTAACCATTACATTAAGTGTAGCGTATATGTGGGACAAAACCCAAAGTACAGACCACACAGTGAAGTTAGAACTCATTATTCAATCGTTATTGATCTAGCGATAGAATAGACCATTACCCCACGTCAGAATGCCCAATTTGAATGTTCTCATAATCGAACAAATTTCCTATAATACTCTATTCAATGATAAAGCCAGGAATACATTAACTTTAATTTAGCAGAATATACCTATGTGTCTATGTATGCGTCAGGATGCATGGCTGATTGGTTAGAATGTTCAGTTTCCGACCATGAGACCATGGTCCGTATCTCGCCGATTCGTCAGGTAGGTGACCTTAATATTATTGCTCTGGGGATGCGATCACAGCGGGCGTCACCATTGGACAGTGTCTGAAATCCATACGACCCTTTAACACAAGAGAGTGAAATTGAATAAATGGAGCTATTTGGAAGCTGTCGATGATTGTTCTAGCACGAATTCACAAGCCATCGTGACAGAGGCTTTGAGCTTACAGACGTTGTTCAAACTGCTGATCTCGTAGCAGATTTTGCGCTATCAGTCAGAAACAAACATAAATAGTTACAGTATAAAATGCAGATTATCTGTGTGGGCGTTGAACAAAAAAATGTGCCTGAGCAGCGTCTACCACAAGAACTGATTAGCCACCTTAGCAGACTGGTTTGCTCGAAAAACAGAGTATCCACTAATTATGTATGTATGCATCTATTGGCAGTCTTGTACACTAGTCACGAAAGTCCTTCAGCGCGTAAATATAGCCAGCATAAAGAAACCGCTTCTCTGTAATCAAATGCGCTGGACAGATCATCTGACGCGTATGAAGAGTGAACGATTTCCCAAAAGACTTTTTTATGGTGAGCTAGTACAAGGTAATCGACCCGCTCATAACCCCCCCACTTCCAAAAAACGTTTCAAGGATGTAGGTGAATGTAATCTAAAGACGCTTGGCGTTAATGTTGAAGACTCAGAAACTGTTGCTGGAGATGGATCTGACTGGGGAAGGTTGATTTTGAGCAGAAGAGAATTGAGTCCTCCAACAAAAAGCGCGCCATTAAGAATGGAGAAATAAAATCCGTTCCAGAGCTATTAGGAGACCAATAAACTTGCCACTAAAACATCGGGTGCATACTTCTGTTAATGTAACCCTACTAGAAAGACCTGTAGGTTACTCGTGCGATTGTTGTGACAAGGTTTATATGTTGCGGGACTCAAACGTCACATAGTTGTACACAGGGACAGGCAATTTTCGAACATGGGTAACACTGCCAAATCTTATGTTTGTCATATCTGTAAGAGTGGTTATGAAAGTGGCCTTAAGAATTATTTACGGACCCATAGCAGGTCGTTTGCTGAGGTATAAATGATGCAAAATCATAAAACTCTGAATGAAAATCACATAAAAATGGAAAAAAAAGGAGAAAAAGAAAAAAAAATGATACGATATGAAAAGATTGTCTTCTAACAACAATCATGTGTGAGAGAAATAGAAAGTATCCAGGGATTTACACCTTCTCATTGCCGAAGATTCGAATGAATATTTCTGATCGACTATTAGGTAAGAATAATATTACATAATTAGCGTTAACAAAATTGATCTCATTTAACCAACATAGAAGAAATCTTCTGCCTGCCATTAGCACCGCTGATGCTAGACTCCTGGAGAGAAACACATTGCGCCTTATTAGCATCACGTTTTCAGCTGACTTGATGTGGAGCGACTACATCGAATCAATTGCTGCATCTACTGCAAGGAATGTTAGGTCAGTGTGTCGTGCCAGAAATTTTCTTCTCGTCGGAGTCCATTTTGCACATTTACAAATCAACTATTCGCCCGTGCATTGAATACTGTTGCCATCTCTGTTCTGGTGCCTCTGCTATACATCTAGAGGTTTATGACAAAATCCAAAAGAAGGTTCTTTAATGTAATCAATATTGACATGACATCTCGACTTCAGTCACTTTGTCACCGACGGGATGTGTCTTCCCTCTGTCTTTTCTACAAATATTTTCATGACAACTGCTGTGATGAGCTTTTTTTTTCCCTGGAGCCACGAATACATGAATTTAAGTTTGCTACTTGATTGGCATCTAAGTCCAACGGGTTTAGTGTTGAAAAAGTTAAATGAAACTGCCACTTCTAATCCAACGTTTTCTTTTCTCGTACTTTCCGCCTGTTGAACTCTGCTGTTGCTGCATCAATCGCCATCTTCTCTCTTCTTGAATCCCGTTCATTACTTCCTGTAATACCTTGCGTACTAATGGCATTCCAGCCTTTTTTGGAGTGAAATGATTAAAATAAATAAATAAATTGGTAAATATATATATATATTATAACATATCTATTGTAGGAATTCTTTTACACACACTTTTACTGTTGAAATAGCTAAATGCGACCCCCACTTCTACTCCAACAGTTTCTTTTCTCGCACTTAACATCTGTGGAATTCCATTCCGTTAACTTGCTTCCTTAATAGCTACAATCTTCAAAAATTTAATTGTAACATCAATCGCCATTTTCTGTTCATCACTCCCTGTAACCCCCTGCGCACTAGTGGCATTCCCACCTTGCTTTAAGTGAAATGATTAGTGCTTATATATATATATATATATATATATATATATATATATATATATATATATATATATATATATATATATCCACAGACAGACTGTTTCGCTGAATCACAGTGTAGCTAGACGTCCGATTGCTTCAAGCCGGGATCGAAACCCGACCGATATGACATCGTCGCACGGCAGCAAGAAAGAGAAATTTTAATGTTTTCTATACGAAATACGCCAATGGCCAGATGAGCTCAATTAATAGTTGAAGAGCAATGCGTAAATAGCAGTAGGAGGTACTGTTTTCAAAATCACCCTTTACTCCAGTGGGCTCAATATATATATATATATATATATATAGATGGACTGATGATTGCATTTAAGCATAAAACAGACATTTGCCGCTGAGTGTTGACCTTAATATCCACATATATATTATATTTACATACGCTGTATTCGTGATATTGAACGCCTTAACACATGAATGTAACATACTTTTAAACTATTTTATCATCGTTTGCCAAGATTAGGGTTGCATAGGGTTTGTAGAAGACTTTTTGTGGAAACTTAAATGCCTCAGCGCACCCTCTACGATCCCAATCTTAATCGTGTCAAACAATGAGAGCAAAAATTACTAGATTTCTGTAGTAATATAACACATGGGAAAAGAAATTCCACGTACAAAAATTACACTTCATTTTTTTATTTCTCGTAACGATTAAATTTTTCCAAGTTTTACCATCTTTTTATCATGCTCCCATTAGTCAAAAGAATTACTAATATTTAATAAATATTATCAGTCTTATTATCAATATTATAAATATTGTTGTTTATTTTTGTTTAGTGGTGTTACCACCTCGAATTTCTTTCATCATCATATTATATATACATATTACAAGAATCGTAAGTGAACAAGCTTACTTTATATATATATATATATATATATAGAGAGAGAGAGAGAGAGAGAGATTAATAAATACACATAGACATATGCCTACGTTTCGGTGTGCGACTTAATTTTCGCTGGTTTACCAGCTCATCGGGCACAAAATATATTTTATGTTTTTATGAAAAAAAAAAACAGAAAACAAATTATAACTACTCTCATTTTTTAACAAATAAGTAAAGATTAAATAATTAAAAAATAAAAATAAAGTTGAATAAATAAATAAGAAAATACACCGTAAAGCTAAAGTGTGCGTCTGCATTTCTTTGTCATCTCGTGAAGGAATATCGTCAGTTGAAACAGCTCGCCGGCTGGTGTTGCAAAATGGATATTTTGAAAGAATAAACTGAATTCTCTAACCCACTTAGTGCCGTTGATTCACAACATAAGCCGTCGAGGCAGTAGCTGTAGATGTATCTTGGGCAAGATAGCTCGACTTTTCCGTCTTCTTATAAATTCAGACGTTCTGGGTATGACGATAAACTACATCTGCGTACTGGGTAAACTAGATCGAATAGCAAGGCCTCTGGTCAGGAGGTTTTGAAGAGCGTGGAACTACCTCTTAATTCCTGGTGTTCACAGGTTCGATCTGATCTGGAGTGGTAGCATACTACCAGCAATAGATTTTTGAAAAAAATCATTACAGCAACGCATTTTTGAAAAAAACATTATTACCAGAAATACATTTTTGACAATGAAAATTTTGTCGGCAAAATAAATAAACTACTGGGGTTGATATGCCGTGAAACAAAACAAACCAAACCAAACTTATAAATTCAGAATTATCCTTCTTATAGTCTGACTGCCCCGAGTCTGCTCTGATATTTCAAAATGGACTCATGCCTTTTCCAAGGGAAGTGAATGAAACACTATCAACCAGAATTTGAAATCGGCTCAGCAAATTCGCTTTCTGCGCGAATGAACGTTGCGCCGCCCCCGCCGGTAGATCTTTTGCGAGAATTCAATTTAAATTTCGCTGTGCTGGTGAACAAGCTGTGGTTGAGCTCATGGTCCTCAGTCCAAGCCAATATTTGGTAAGTGTTTGGCGTGATTGCCTTGATACCAATAATAGCAGACATTTATTGTCAGAATATAGAATGCTTAAGTGTAACTTGGATAGAAATGAGGTTAGTCTGGTGAATGCAATTGGTGTTTCCTCATGAAAACGCGCTGCCACATTGAGTAAATTATACATTTGAAATACCTAAAGAGCTTTAAGAAAGAGATTTCATGCAGGAGTATTATGGCGGTTGTAAACCATTGGAAGGAAGTTATTTATAATGGCTGTTTAAAACGCTTTTATATACGTTTATATAATATTTGATGACATAAAAGACACATGGATATTAAAGGAAACCGTAAAGCAATGGGTAGTATTCTGGAAAGAGAGTTTTTTAGTGTATTAAAACATGCATCGCGTAAAGGTTGCTATGAGTACATAAAAAACATTGGGATAGTACTTTAAATGAAGTAAAAAGATCATTACTGCATATAAAAAGCAAGCGAGTACTATTTCTTAATTGTTATGGGATCTTACCCATAATAATAATGGACTATTCCATACTTAATAAATACTGCGCCTCAGGAGTAGGCAAGGAGTGCGTCAGTCGTTCACTTTTTGAGCGACTGATCGGTTCAACTCTCTGTCTCGGACGGAAGGAACCCGAAGGAGGCTACGCCGAAGGGCGGAGTCTTCTTCGGGAGGTAAAACTCGGCCCTGAACCCGTTTATACGGGTTCAAATGGGCTATTTTTTGGCCGAGCCTAATGGCTCGGGAATGCCCACGTTAAAAAGGCCTTGTGCCACATGACACCCTCGTGGGGGTGACTCAATATCGTGCGTCAGTCGTTCACTTTCTGAGCGACTGATCGGTTCAACTCTCTGTCTCCGGACGGAGAGGAACCCGAAGGAGGCTACGCCGAAGGGCGGAGTCTCCTTCGGGGAGGGGCCCTGAACCCGTTTATACGGGTTCAAATGGAAGCTTTTTTTGGCCGAGCCTAATGGCTCCGGGAATGCCCACGTTAAAAAGGCCTTGTGCCACATGACACCCTCGTGGGGGTGACTCAATATCGTGCGTCAGTCGTTCACTTTCTGATCGACTGATCGGTTCAACTCTCTGTCTACGGACGGAGAGGAACCCGAAGGAGGCTACGCCGAAGGGCGGAGTCTCCTTCGGGGAGGTAAAACCGGCCCTGAACCCGTTTATACGGGTTCAAACGGGCATATTTTTGGGCCGAGCCCACGGGCTCGGGAATACCCACAATAAAGAACCGACCTTGTGTCACATGTTGCCCCAGTGGGGGGACTCAATATCGTGAGTCAGTAGTTCAAGTCAATCAGTAGTTCAAGTCGAGTCAATAGTCGAGTCAGAGGCAGTCCGTAACAGAGTCGTGTTCAGACAATTACTACAAGACATTGGAATAGTGATACTGGTCGAGACTATATTGTTCTCTTTACTAAACCTGATTGTTCATACTAACACTTCTACTTCTCTGTATATATTCCTGTTTGTAATATACCTGTGTTATTCCATTCCGCCTTCGAGTTCATCTTTATTGGTTCTACCTTTTACTATCACCGTGGTACAAGGAACCGGACCATAACATATATATAAAACAAAAAGCACAATAGTGAAAACATGCTACATTCTTTCTTTGGCTGTTTCGCATGATGAACATATTTTTCTTCAGCCTTAATGCTATGTTTTCAATTTATTTTTATAAGGTGTTTACTTTATGTATTCTTTTCTTCTTTTGTCGTTTTATGATGGATCATCTGGTCCCGTCGAACGTCACCAATATGTTACAAAGATAAATAGTTTGCAGAACAAATAATAATAATAATTATAATAATAATAATTAAAATAATAACAATAATAATTATTATTATAATAATAACAACTGGTGATGAATAAAATGATCCTGAAAAATTGCAGGAGACGACGTAGAAATCTCAGTGCAGCGTGGATTGATTATCGTAAAGCCTTTGATAGTGTTCCACATTCTTGGATCCTTAAGACTTTGGAAATGTACAAAGTCTCCCCTGTGGTATTAAATTTCCTTAAGCACAGCATGGATATATGGAACACCAAACTATACCTTAGTCACACCGGGGGCACTGCCATATCCAACCGTCTGAATATCCGACGTGGAATCTTTCAAGGAGACTCTCTGTCACCCCTTCTGTTTTGTTTATCCTTAATCCCTCTTACACATGAACTGAACAACAGTAGCTATGGTTACAAAATAAATAAGAAAATATTCAATCACCTACTCTACATGGATGATCTCAAACTCTTTGCCAAAGACGACAATGAGTTGAGAGGCCTCCTCAATATTGTAAAATACTTCAGTGACGACATAGGTATGGACTTCGGATTAGATATATGTGCAAAAGTAACATTCAAGAAAGGTAGAATTACAGAAGCACCCTTAATAGATTTAGATTTTGTCACAAAGATTAGGGAACTGGAGCATGATGAAGCTTATAAGTACCTAGGAATTAGCGAAGGATATGGCATACAACACACGCAAATGAAGGAAAAAACTTAACCTTAACTGGACTATAGCTGAAATTAAGCAAATGGACGCCAAAACGAGAAAGCTTCTCACTTGCTATCGCATGCATCATCCCAAAGCTGATGTTGATCGTCTGTATGTGCCCAGATCCGAAGGAGGACGAGGATTAGTTCAACTAGAACTGTCCTACAAAACTACAACAATTGGCCTCCAATGATACTTGGAAACTACAGAAGACTGGATGATGGTATGCGTCAAGGAACATGAAAGTAGTAAGCGTCTTTACTCTGTAATAAAAGAAGCCAACAAATTCAAAATGGAGTTTCAAATGGGCGTAGAGATGCAGCTACAGCACAATACACCGGCTGAAATTGCAAAATACTTAAAAAAGACAGCAAATACCAATGCAACCGACCAGATACAGAAGCGATGGCAAGATAAACCGCTTCATGGCCAATACCCGGCCCGTACCAAACAAGCTGAAGTAGACAAAACCCGTACCCAACAGTGGCTACGTAGTGCAGGATTGAAAGCTGAAACTGAAGGTTTTATCCTTGCTGCACAAGACCAATGTTTGCTAACTAGGAATTATCCAGCACATATACTAAAATATTTTGTCAGCCCAAAATGCAGATTCTGTGATAAATATCCAGAAACGATTGATCATCTTGTATCAGGTTGCACGATATTGGCACCCACTGAATATAAAACCCGGCATGACAGAGTGGGCCAATATCTGCACTGGAAAATCTGCAACTTCTACGGGAAGAAAACTGAAAGAAACTGGTATGAACACCAACCAAACCCGGTTACGGAGATAGGACCTGTTACAATTCTATGGAACTACACAATACACACTGACAGAACAATCAAAGCCAACCGCCCAGATATTTTTATTAAAGACCGCAAACAAAAACGGTGCCTCCTTGTTGACTGCAATGTATCTTTGAAGATATTCAAAAAGCTGTCAAAATACAAGGACCTTGAAATAGAAATCTCGAAAATGTGGCATATGGGAACATCAACAATCCCTGTTGTAGTTGGAGCCCTAGGACTGGTTGGAAAAGATTGCAGTAGACTAATTGAAGGGATTCCTGGAAGTCCATGCCTCAAGGAGATACAAAAAATTGTTCTGACAAGTACAGCCCACACTTTACGAAGGGCTTTATCTATGTAATTTTTTTTTTTGTCAGTGGAAAGTGTCATGATGCCATTTCTAACCTTAGGTCCCTGGGCGGGACCCGGAAAGAAATGTGTAAACGCCAGAAATCAAAGAAAATAATAATAATAATAATAATAATAATAATAATAATAATAATAATAATAATAATAATAATCCAATATCTGCACTGGAAAATCTGCAAATTTTCCGGGAAGGAAACTGAAAAGAATTGGTATGAACACCACCTAGACCCGATTAAGAAGATAGGACCTGCAAGAATTTTATGGGACTATACAATACGCACAGAGAGAACAATCAAAGCTAACCGCCCAGACATTGTTCAAAATACAAGGACCTTGAAATCTAAATCTTTAAAATATGGTACATGTGAACATCAACAATCCCTGTTGTAATTAGAGCCCTCGGACTAGTTGGAAAAGATCCCAGTAGACTAATAGAAGGGATTCCTGGAAACCTATGCCTTAAAGAAATACAAACATTTGTCCTCACGAGTACATCCCCACCTTGCGAAGGGATTTATCTATGTAAAATGTGTGTGTGTGTTTTTAACCTTAAGTATCTGAGCGGGATCCGGATAGAAATGTGTACACACCAGAAATGAAAGGAAATAAAATAACAATAATGTCATTTGAATAAATAATATTAAGGTGTCGTGCGATGTATAACTGTACGTCGGGTGTAAAACTCTAGCTTACGTTAGTGAATGTTGTTGATAAAATTAGCCCACGCAGTGGGGGCTTAATGTTGCATTGAAGTCACAGCATGATATTTTTTTTTTAGAAATGCCTTATATAGGCTGTCTAAAAACACTATATATTTTCTTATCCGAAATGCCTACATTACATAAGTGAAGATATATGTGTGCGTTAAAATGAACGTTCATTTCTTTGGAATAATTCCTCCTTTTCTCGTTATATTCACTTCTAATAGTGATATATTCATTGACATTTTTTATGTAGCACAATACTATATGCCCTATATATCACGAATGAATGAGAGGTAAGAAACTGTTAATACTAAATGACATTAATTGGATTAAACTATTTGATATCGTGAAATATAATAGTAACTAGTTAAGTCGTCCGTCAGGAGGCCCCCATGTGTCATCATAAGGGTTTCGCTTGCTCAGATATTAGGAGACACAAGGTTCCTTCGGTTTCCATCTAACATCGAATAATTAGGTTTCATCCATTCTCCATTATGAAGGATCTTTTACATGACATTATTGCAACTCACAAATCAGGTCTGTTAGACACTTCCATTGACTAAATCCGACATCCTGCTGCTGATAACTTCACCAAGACCCTGACAATAGTGTCTTGCAAATGAGCAACCCGTTGGAGAATTTACGGTTATGAATGTTGATTGGCAACTAAGGCTAGAGAGCCTAGGTTACCTTGCTATTTAATCCACAACATGAGCGGCAAAGATTAATTCATACCTCCCCAAAGGGTATTTGTACATAAGTGAATGTAACAAACTTTGTTCTCCAAATTCTCATTCTGAGCCACTATCCAATACACTACCCGCAGATCATTGGGATATAGTCATCATCAACATCAGTTCGATAATACTTCTCGGATTTTCCTGTCTCGTTCCAACCATTTCTGTCAGACATCGCTGTCGGCAGGTTTTCCAGATGGCATACATAGTCATCTACAAATTAGTCTATGTAGGTGTGATGTGGTCTCCCAACCGATCTTTTACTGCGCAATGGGTTCCATAGGAGGGTGTCACAAGTCCTGACATACTTCTCCAAGAGTGACCAGCTAGTCAAAGCCTTCTCTCTCCTAGCGAAACTGAGACAGGAGGAAGGCATTTCTTTGTTGGGTGTTTCTTCCAGCTGATGTCCAATGCAACTCGTGACATCTTTGTGTATGTTCCGTCAAGTGTTGCTTCTTGGAATATAGTAAATTTCCAGAATACATTTAAAATAGAATTTGCTTTGCTATCAATGCGACCTCGTCAATAATCTTGAATCGTGAATATCTTTTTTTATGTGTTGTGTCTTTCGGGACGTTGGCGATCATGGCTCTCCACAACTTCCTATCATTTGTAACTCTGTGCAATGTTTGTATGATTATAATCCCTCCCAGATACTGTTTTGTAATCCATTTACATAATTACATTCAATCGATTATTCGCTTCCACCTTCTCCCCATTTCGCTTTCATTAAGCCAAGTGAGTGTCGAATTCACCAAGCTATCTTTCTTTATTATCCCCTCCCAACAATTCCACTGATACTGTGTAAATTGTCTTTTATTTTCCCATTTTCTATAAAACTTACTTGTTCCATTCATAGTATTCTCAGCATCTCTGTATAGCCATATCTCTTTGCTTCAAACTACTTCGTCGATGCGGATATTGTCTAGTATATATATATATATACTGCCATATTGGTTGGTTTACATAAAATAGCATTCAAGCACGATTTACTTCGTTTCAAATGAAATTTTCCTGACTCTTAATACTTTGTTTAACTTTTGGAAGGCATCTTTCATTACTGCAATGCTACTCCGTACTTCTGTGTCACATTTACTCTCGTTTCTTATAATATTTCCCAGGTAATTAAATGTATCTACTTGCTTGATTCTGACTCTTCAATACGTAGCACGCATCTTGGGATGCCGCTCTTGTTAACGTCAGTACAGTCTATCCATTCTTCTAGCTTTCCTTTACTACCTTGTTGTTAAGGCACGATGGAAGCGGCTCGGATTGCGGAATCGAAGAGCCTAGATCGAATTCCAATGGAGTTCATTACATTCACTTGCCTGCTAATACCTTTGGGTAAATTATGAATCCATCTCGTCTCTCCGCCTTCCAGCTATGTACGGCAGGTAGTCCTGCGTGACATGGTAACCGTAGCACTCGTGTATATATTACTGTTGCCATGTCTGATCTGGTCTTGTCTGGTCTGGTTCTCCTACGGTCTATCTAGAGATTCTTGACAAAATCCAAAGAAGAATCTGCAATACAATCGATGCTGACCAGGCATCCTGCCCACGTCATTTTCTCACTCAACGCGACATGGCTACCCTCTGTCTTTTCTAAAAATATTTTCATGGTAACTGTTGGGACGAGCTTTTGCTCCTGGGGTACGAATTTAAGCGTGTAACTAGATTGGCAATTAGGTCTCACGGTTTTATTGCTGAACTAGCTAGACGCAACCGTCATGTATACTATAATAGTTTCTTTTACTAGCACTTCCCACCTTTGGAACTCCTTTCCGATTTCTTGCTTCCCTGAAAACTGCCTCATTCAAAACTTTAAATGCACTGTCAATCATCATCATCTGTCTTCTTGAACGGTGTTGCTTTTTCGTCATTTCCTCAATCCACCTGGTTTTCAATCTTCTCATTCTCATTCACTTTCACTCCCTGTATCCCGCTGTGCTGACTTGATTGGGGCGAAACGATTATATATATATATATATATATATATATATATATATATATATATATATATATACCGGGTGTAACAGCAAAATTGTCCAAATTGTACAAAAGCAAAATTGTCCATTTGAAACGTTATATCTTAGACATTATTAAAGATATCTTACTGGAATTCCGAGGTTTTATAATACTTTGAGCAATATATATATTGAAATAAAGTGCACAATATATATATATATATATATATATATATATATATATTAGTCAGGATCATTTCCCAACTTATTCAAGATGATCTTCGCCCTCTCTAACCGTATAAGTTTCTGTCCTGAGAATCAATTTGTCGCACATGTTTTATTTTCATGTCTTTCTTCACTGCTCTTTGAGCTGTCATAGTTAAACTCGTCTCTAACGTTCCAAATATCCTATGGATTGAGTTGGAGCTTTTCTAATTTATCTCTTTAGCTCTAAGTTGAAATGATGACCCTCTTTCTGTTCCTATATATATATGCACTGATATATATATATATATATATATATATATATATATATATATATATATATATGCATATATATATAAATATATACATTCATATATATATGCATTCATATATATATATATATATGCATTCATATATATATATATATACGCATTCATATATATATATGCATTCATATATATATAAGCATTCATATATATATATATATATGCATTTTATATATATATATATATATATATATATATATATATATATATATATATGCATTCATATATATATATATATATATATATATATATATATATATATATAAATGTACGTATGGTATGGTGTTGTGTATCTGCATAACACGAAGTTTAAATAGTTAATCTTTCATTCTTATTTCATTCTGATATGCGCAATAAATTCATTTTCCCGTACACTGACACAGCTTTAGAAAGCCCCCTTGACACCAGATATCCGCCATTACAGTTAATGACTCTCGCCCATGTCCTCTACATCTCATCCAATTGCTGCTGCTTTACTGTTTCCTTCTGTTCTAATTACAAAATCTTTTTTTTTTTTTTTGACGGTGGGTCGGTAATTACGCTAAAAATAAACGGCAACCCTAACACAGAGTAGCACAGATTCTGTTTAACCAACATGAAGATAGGAATAGTTTATAAAGTAAAAAATTAGGTGAAAGGATAAAAGCTGGTGGATGAGATAGGAATGGTATGAGCATTAAGTTTCACTGTACACCCCCCCCACTATCCTCTAAGCTCGAAAGACATTAGGTAGGAAAATAAAACAAGGTGTACAGGAGCGAGGAACAGACACTTAACTGTTCTGATAATGCCATTATCCTCTTCTCCTTCTTCTTTTTCTTCTTCTTCTTCTTCTTCTTCTTATTATTATTATTATTATTCGCTTCCCATTTTATTGCCTCCTCTTCTCTTCCTCCTCCTTTTTCTTCTCATTATCATTATTATTATTATTATTATTATTATTATTATTCGCTTCTTCCTCCAATTTCCTTCCACTACTCCTCCTTCCACTCCTCAGCTTTCTTCTTCTTCTTCTTCTTATTATTATTATTATTATTATTATTATTTGCTTCGTCCTCCACTTCGTCTTCTCTTCCTTCCCCTATTTCATCCTTCTTCTTCTTCCTTTTATTATTATTATTATTATTATTATTATTCCTTCCCCTACCCATTTTCTCCTACCCCTTCCTTCATCTTCTTTTTCTTCTTCTTCATATTATTATTATTATTTTCTTCGTCCTCCACTTCGTCTTCTCTCACCTCCCCTTCTTCTTCTTCTTCTTCTTCTTCTTCTTCTTCTTCTTCCTTTTATTATTATTATTATTATTCTACCCATTTTTCTTCTTCTTCTTCTTCTTCTTCTTCTTCTTCTTTTTTATTATTATTATTATTATTATTATTATTATTATTCGCTACCCATTCTTCTTCTTCTTCTTCTTCTTCTTCGTCTTCTTCTTCTTCTTCTTCCTTTTATTATTATTATTATTATTATTATTCGCTACCCATTCTTCTTCTTCTTCTTCTTCTTCTTCTTCTTCTTCTTCTTCTTCTTCTTCTTCTTCTTCTTCTTCTTCTTCTTCTTCTTCTTCTTCTTCTTCTCATTATTATTAGTAGTAGTAGTATTTCCCGAAGAAAAGCATATCCTTGTGCCATTAAACTTTCAACGTATCTTCTCTGTTTCTTTCATTTCCTCGTGTTAGATTAATTGGATGGATTTTATTCTTATAAGAATAAAAATGAAAACCCACATGAAGATATACATTGAAATATTGTTGAAAATGCTGATTGTAATAAATTCGTTCAGATGCCATTGACGATGAATCTCGAATTAAGAAATCACTTACGTTGATTGCAGTAATTATAAAAAGAGGCGTACGATGACGCAACAGTTGTCAGTGATGAATTAGCGAACAGATTTCGAATTTCAATTGAATCTATTTATATTCACTTCGAATTAATAATATTTGGAAAGGGATGAATTTGCGTCTCCATGTATTATCTCTGACAAAAGCGAGTGAGTACTAAGCTAAATAACATTCTCATAGTTAACTTATTTGTTTAGGCTGTGACTTCAAAAAGCTGTTACCCCCATTTTCAGCGTTGACAGGTTTCAGTTAAGATGTCTAATAACGATTCTAAAAATATAAAATTACGATATAATGGTAATGAAAATTAAATATTATTGATGGCGAAATACTGATGCATTATTACTAACGTGGGTATAGTGATTTTCCAAGCGTAGCTTACATGTGGCACAAGGCCAAAAGTAGGGGGCACCCAGCAAGGACTAACGTGGGTATATAACGATTATATTAATTTCATAGGAACCAGATCGGACCAAAGACGGAATATTACTGCTATATCTCGGTTGGAGAAAATTCACTCCATAGTTCCATCAGCTCGAGTTTTCATTTTCAGAGGAGTTTCGTTCCTTAGTTCTCCTATTCTTGACCTTCAATGCCATGTTCACAAGGTCGATTCATCCTTATTTTCTTCGTATTCCATTAGTAAATCGAAAACTCTACTCAGACAGATTCTTCTTCAGAACTGTTACTTTTTCGAACAAACTTACGCTAGGACGCTTCTCCGATCACTACAATCTTAACCTCTTCAAGTCAGTAGTCAACCGTTTTCTATCCTACATATCCTCGTGATATACAATCTTTATTTCCTCCTTTTACGCTCTTACAACAACCTAATGCATTAGTCCTCTACCTTGAGCGGCTCTTGGACCTTGTAGACATCCGTTTATCTCACGTGATAAATGTAGCGCTCTGTTAGGTTAAAATTCAGTCATTTGGTGTTGAAAGTGGAGTGACGGCTCCAGGCCGCTGGCCTGGGAGATGGTATATGGAGACAGTGCGCTGCCCAGACTACATAGCCCCCTGTTCGGCCGTACCAAGATCCAAAGGTATAAGGGGCATTACATTCGAGGACTGCTTAACTTCAGGAGTTGTGGAAAGTTGTCAATGTCGATAGCCAACTGCCTTCGGGTCTCCACTCTGAGTTTTCTGTCCGGATTTACTTCCATAGCCTTTTCCATGTTTGGATATGAGCGCAAGCCAGCGGAGGTCTAAAATCAGGGTTTTTCTTTCCCTAGATAGACTGCATTTTTGGGCTGTTGAACTGCATCTTCCCGAAGCTCGAACCTTTTACTAGGTGAACAATAATATAAAAATACAAGGACTGTCTGAAAAGTAACGGGACTGATCTCACAAACAATTTATTTCTATTCCAAACAACAAACTACATTGTTTCCCCTTCAAAGTAATCCTTCGAGTCTAATGCACTTTTCCGTCTTTCTCTGCCATGCTTCTGTGCACTGCTAGAAGGATTATTCTTGAATTCATCTCAGCGACGTCGTTACGGCCCTCTTGATGGCCTCCACGACTTTAAAACGGGTCCTCTTGATAATTATATTGAGATTGAGGAAAAGAAAAGAGTCACACGAAACAAGATCAGGTGAATAGGGAGGTTTTTCTAGTACAGCGATTTTCTTCTCGGTCAGGAATTGCCGGCTGCTCTGGTGTTGTAAGCAGGTGCATTGCCGTGATGAAGCAGACGCGGTTTGTCCTGACACTACTCTCGTCTCTTCTCTTACACTGACCGAAGCAAACGCCGTAGGATCTTCTTGTAAACATGCTGATTGATTGTCTGGCACTGTAGTAAGAACTCACCGTGGACGATGCCTCTTCAATCGCAGAACGGATAAGTCCCGTTTTAAACAGACCTTGTATTATCATGGTAAAGAACATACAAGTAAAATATAAAGGGTGCTTGTTGCGGTGTCTTCCCTCTAATGAGGCTATTGTGGACTCTTCCACTTACTATAAAGTAATAGGAAAGTAAGCCTCGAGGGAGAACAGTAATATAGACTGAACGCTGGTCAACCCACACACACTACCAAGTCGTGTAACACTCTTCTGATATATTTACTGTTCAATACACTATTTATTTGCAACCTCTTGTTTTGTTAATTCTTAACCATTACTTGGTCACAACAGTATTTCATTAAGACGGATCAAAATCAGCAGTAAATAAATCAGTGTTATTGGTGAAAATTTATTTATTTCTTTATTGAATCAAATTATTTAAGCCATGGAAATTATGAGAAATGTGAAAAAAAAAGAAAAAAAATCATTAGACGCTTAAACTTACTTCACATTAAAATCGGTCCACATTATTGGAACACCCTTTATTAGTATTATTAAATGAAATCTGGATAAAAATGAAGTCATTAAAATAACCATTTGAACCATAAAGTCATTAAGACGCATTGTTGCTGAGTGTGAGAGAATATGAGAACATTCTTGAAGAGAGGGACCAAAAAAAGAACAGGAATTGAGAAGACAAAAACTATTAGGATAGAACTTATAGTTACATCTAGCAATTTCATCTGTAAAATTATTCAATCTCATACTGCCCTTGCATTAATAAAGTCTAGGTACCATAGAGAAAGGGACGATGGAAAAGTGACTGAATCCGAGATGCCAGGTCAGAACCAATTACATTGCAGATTCTTTGGATTTCATCAAGAATCTCTAAATACATAGCAGAAGCACTAGAACAGATGTGGCAATAATATTCAATGTATGAACGAATGGTAGACTTACAAGTGAGTAAGACAGATTCTTGCGGGGGAAATTGTCTAGCAGGACACAGTGAACCCACTTTCCTTGTAGCAGACCTAGCAATTGGTTCAATATAAGCTTTCCACTTCATGTCAACGGAAAATGTTAAACCAAAAAGGCGCAATGGATCACTATTGTAGAGGTTGGCATCAGCCATACTAATGAAAGGCAAAAAAAAGATTCACTCAGATGATATATGACAGTATTTTTGTTTGGGGCGGTGTTAAAATTAAGAAGCCATTTTTTGACGCAGTTAAACAACATAGGGTCATATTTTAAATCAGTTTTCAATTTGACCTTAACGAACCGATCAAGTTCACCTTACATGATTATAAATAGTTGTGTCATCGGCATATATGCTGATTTGAGAACTGATGGAATGATGAATGTTTTGAATCTTTCACTTTTTCTTCAGATCTCTGTCTCTCTCAAACTCTTTAAATTTTAAGTGCATCAAATTTATGGGTTAAACTTTCGCCTACATGATCAGCAATCTTCAGATCCCCGAGGCACGGATTGCTAAGGAATTACTCCTATTATTTTGTACAATTTCCTTTATTAAAAACGAATAATTAATGCTTCCTGAGCATCATAGAATAAACAATCTGGATTTACAATCTAGAAATATTCCCCTTTCTAATCCTCATGGACAATTTTTACTGTTTTTGATCCCATCCATTTTTTTTTAACAATTGTCAATAAGTTTCCCATCCTATTCAGTGGTATGTATTTGGGGTTATTTTTACTATATTCATCTCTTCCTCCATTTAGAGAACAGTGTCCCGATCATGACGATAAACTGCATCCGGTAGCAAGGCTTCTGATCGGAAGATTGGAAATTTTGAAGAGCGTGGAAACACCTAAATTGCTGTTGTTCCCAGATCCACCCTGACACGGCGTGGTACCACCTATTAGGGTACCAGCAAAAAGTGAACCCCCAAGCAAAGCAGTATGAAATTATAAACATATATTTTCTAGTAAAAATAATAGCCATACATTTTTATATTAACAATTATCAAAAAAACATATTTATAGTAAAATTACCAAGAGAAAGAAAATCACCAACAATACATTTTATAGTAAAATTACCAACAAAACATAGAAAAACCACCAACAATACATTTTATAGCAAAATGACCAACAATACATATTTATAGTAAAATTACCAACAGCACATAGAAAAACCACCAACAATACATTTTATAGAAAATTTACCAACAACACATATTTATAGTAAAATTACCAACAAAACATAGAAAAAACACCAGCAATACATTTTATAGATTAATGACCAACAATACATATTTATAGTAAAATTACCAACAACACTATAGGAAAACACTAAAAATATATTTTATAGGAAAATGACCAACAATACATATTTATAGTAAAATTACCAACAGCACATAGAAAAACCACCAACAATACATTTTATAGAAAAATGGCCAATACATATTATCTGTAGTTAAAGGCATACGATTGTGTTCAAAATAGATTTAGTTGAAACCATAAAATTGCGTATAATATATTTACATTTTAGCATTAAATAACACATAAAGGTGTTGATATGCCGCTCAACAAAATCAACCAAATAATCAAACAACCACAGTGTATCATTAACGTAGAACAAATTTCCGGACAACATCTATTGTCTAGTTCCATCAATTCAAACCTTTACAATAAGAATCCACTATGACACGTACGTGGATGGTTTGAGGAGCGTGAAATCGCCTCTTAATTGCTGTTGTTGTCTGGTCTACCCTGATCCAGCGTGGTACCACCTGGTTCCAATTATGATCTAATAGTGAACCCACAAATAAATGAAAGTATAAAAATACATTTTATAGTAAAAATACCAGCAATACTTTTTAGATAAAAAAAAAAAAAACAGCAATGCATACAAGGCGAATTGTCGCCATTTTATATTTTTAATTTTCGGCATTTGAGTTGTTTGCTTTTGATTTTGTCAACTGCACAGCATTGTACGGTCTGTTGGGCACAGCCTGCTAAAAGAAAAGAGCAGCATGACGCAATTCACTTCGTCAGAAATTTGAGAACGACATACTGTATAACATGACATTTGGTTCGGAAGCACCAATACGAACATATCAGAGTGTTTGGGGTGTAAATCTGAGGACAGTGCAGAGAATACGGAAAGAGCTGGTTACGAAGGAAAGCTCATTCTGATCTTTTTAATAAGAAAATAACTCCCGAACTTCTTGGTGAGGGTATCATCTAATTCCCCATACTGCAACTCTCTTGATTATTATGTGTGGGGCGCAGTTGAGCGAGAGACCAACAAAACTCTTTGTAACACCAAAGATGAACTGAAGGCAACGATTAAGGTAGCACACGACAACTTAAACAAAGAGCTGTCCAGAAAAGATGCAGGAGATTCCGAAGTCGTCTGGAGGTGGGGGATGAAGTTAATAGCGATTTTATTGAATATATTTCCTCTTTATTACTCTAAGATATTTTTATGTAAGTTTTGGTATAGATATCTTACTTATTATAAAACGCAGATTGTGTGTGTGTGTGTCTGTACGTTTATATATTGGATCGGATTTCCTACATTTTTCAACTGATTTCAACAAAACTTCACAAGACTGCGTAAAATTACCTTGCGGTGGTCCTGACAGCGCCCAAAATTGGAAAAACACAATTGTTTTTGCACGAAATCAATTTGAAAACACAATTCTGTCGCCAGAATGAAAGGAGGACAACTCATATCGAGTTATACTTATAAAACCCAGGTTGTGTGTGTGTGTGTGTGTGTGTGTGTGTGTGTGTGTGTGTGTTCGTTTATATATGGGATCGGATTTCCTACATTTTTCAACCGATTTCAACAAAACTTCACTTTTTTTGGCAGGTAGTATTTCTTATTGTCTTGCACACTTTTTTCTTTATTTTTACATTCAGAATGCTTTAAAAATTCCATTTACAAGACAGTTGTTTATAATAAAATTCTATTCAATCGGTAGACTCATAACGATTGAAAACAATGTTTTTGTTTTAGTTTGGGTTTGACCAATTCGTAAAAAAAAAAAAAACTAATTGAGACATGCGTGTCCGTCAACCTTAAACAATAATCTTTGTCAATTTTATTTTTCAGTTTTTATGATGGTCGATACTTGATCTATCTCTTACTGTTACATCCCCGGGCAAAGCCTGGCTCTACTGTTAGTATCTATTAAAATGAATCAGTGTTATTTTCATTGGGGGGGGGGTGTAATTTAAACGACAATTTATCCATCGCACCCAGTATTTATAGTAAAATTACCACCAATGCATTTTTAAAGCAATAAGTCCAGTAATAGATTTTATCTGTAGGTGAAAGCATGCAGCTGTGTTCAGAATATATTTAAGTGATCACCTGGAGCGCATATTCTAATTTTATAGCTCCTACTTTTTCTAGTATTCTCATAATATTTTTATATTTTCGTTATATTTAACAGTAAATGTTTGAAAATTGTGTAACTGTTGTTTTTAATGATTCTTTTTATTCCTTTTGAAGCGTCCCATTGCACAAGCTTTACCCAGATTATTCACATAACAGTTTCTTTTCATTTCCCCTGTGTTCTCCCTTCAAGAATTTTTCATCTTTAGCTTCGAGGAGTTATTCTCTATTTTTTTTAAATTATTAATTTTTAGAATGTTTTTTATGTTTCTCTTGGTTTCTTTATGCTATCAGTCTATTTATTGCTGAGTTAATGGCGTTTTCCAGACTGACATACCATCTTCCTTCTTTTCTTTTATTTTTTTTGCATAAAGTTTTTAGACGCCATCTTCCCCGGTGGCTGCAGCTTTATACATTGATCCTACAATTTCCGTTCCTCATTTATCCATTTGAGAAACGGTACAGAATAACCAACTTTTGATACTGCCCATGTTTTTATGCCTTCAATAATATCAATTTATCAATCCACCCCATTTTATATTGGAAATTCTTTTAAAAAAATGACGAAGTACGGCTTGACATCCATCAAATTATTCTATATGTATATCTTCTTATCCTTCGACGAATTTAGCAAAGTTTTTATATTTTGATCAGCTTCATTCTGCATTTATCTGACATTATCTACCTGTTATATACCTCTAGAATGTGGGAAATCGTTGCATGCCACAACTTCCTTACTTTTCATCTTTTAATTAATTCTTAGGTATTTATGAATTCTCATTGTTTTTTGCTGAAGTTGGTTCCACCCCTTGTTTACACAAAACTCTTGAATCGGTTACCCGCTGATTCTTCTGCTCCTTTTGTCTTCAGTATGACCTGCAAGTGTTAAATCTACCAAGCATTCTTTTCAAATTATATCTCCCAAAATTTTCAACTATCACTTCCTGATTTTTTGACACATTTTCTTTGTAGTTACTATTCTTCAGAAAAGTTTCCAATTTCTCATATACTCTGTCCACGGTATTTTTAACATTCATCAGTAGAACTACATCTTTGGCGAGTCAAATTTCTTTTCATCTGTGAGAAAATAGTCCTGCAATCAATTCAGTAGCGATCCAGAGTTCTTTGTTGCCAAAGACATGGTCGAACCTCCACTTCGCTCTATTCAACCAAATGAAAAATCCTCTTAGACATAGATTAAATAATAAATTTCCGACAATTTAATACCAATTTTTAAAATATTTCATTCAATGGAAACAATTTAAAAAGAAGTGAAATTTTTTCAGCCCTTATTACTTGGCTTATTTTCTTAAAAGCATATTTGGATATTCCTTTGAATTTGTTTATTACTTGTTTTGTTGTCTGTTACCATATTACTCAGTTAAACTCCTACACTTGCTTGAGTTTTACGTTCCTGATACGTAACGCCCACGTTGTACCTTTTGCTGAAAAGCATGTATTCATCCATCTTAGTTTTCATCGATGACGTTGTCTAATAGTTCTTTCAGCTTCGCTTCTTATCAGTGTTATGGGTGTAGGGTACATTGTTAAAATTACCTTCACTGATAATAAATCGTAAATTATTAAAGATTTTCTCGTCCTCCTACTAAAATCTCGCTGTACAGGTTAAAAAGAAACATCTTTATCGTACCATCCGTTTCTATTTCTGTGTTTTACCTATCTACATATAACCTATTTGATTTCACTAAAGGTTACGTATTATCTGAATACGCTTTCTGTGTAGATCAAGGTTTCCTAACGTTTCAAATAGTTCTTCTTGTAGTTCTTTGTCAAATACCTTTGTGTAATGTATGAACAAACGGTCTAGTTCTTACTGTATTTTTATTATTTTTTCTGGTAGTATTATAATTATGAAGAGATAATTTCTTGTCCTGTGTTTTGAGTAAAACCAATAAGTCATTTCTTTGTATCCGGTCTAATCTATCTATGAACTCTCTTCATTAGGATCTTAACAATCAGGTTTATGTGGTTACTCATCTGACCTTTCGATGCAGTTTGCATTCATTTGCGTCTGGTTTCTTTGGAAGCACTATAAAAACTTATTTACAGAGATCTTTCATTGAGATTCCCCATGATTATTTAAATCTCATCTGGCTCGGTCTCCTGCTTTGTTCCTCTATCCAGTGTTGAGGAAAACTCAGATTTTTCTATTACAGCTCCTTTCATATTCTTATGTATAAAAGATAGGTACCCTCTGCTTTCTTGGAATAGATCTTTTCAATGTAATCCTTCAATTTTGTAGTACCTGTTCTGCCATTTCATTTCTCTTTTTATACATTCCTGATCGGGCACAGTTCTCATTGAACCATTCCTCTTTGGCTTGCTTGCATTTATTTCTGGTATTTTAGTTTAACCTCTTAAAATCTGCCCGATTTATTTTACTGATTTCGTCCTAAGCAAGGTGGTAAAGCCACTAGTACGTGTAGGGTTACAGAGAGTTAAAGTGAGAGAACAGACTGAGTATAGGGAGGAATTGAGAAAGAGTTGAGAGATGAACGGAAGACAGAAGATGGCGATTGATGTTGCATTTAAATTTTTGTAGATTGTAGTTTTCAGGGAAGCAACTAAGCGGAAAGGAGATTCACTATCTGGAAGTTACGTGAAAAGAAAATGTTGGAGTAGAAGTGATGGTTGCGTTTATCTATTTCAACAGCAAAAGGGTGGGACCTAGACGCTAATCTTGTAGGACGCTTCACTTCATGTCGTCGGGGCACCAGAGAAAAAATTTCGTCAGAACAGTTGCCATGAAAATATTTGTAAAAAAGACAGAGGGAAGCCACGTTTCGTCGGTGAGAAAGTGACTGAGGTTGAGATGCCAAGTCAGGATTGATTATATTGTAAATCCTTCTTCGGATTTTATCAAGAACCTCGAGATGAATAGCAGGAGTACCAGACCAGATATGGCAGTGGTATTCAATGAACGGGTGAATGATTTATTTGTAAATATGCAAGGTGAACTCAGACGAGAAATATTTCGATTGCTTTTTGATTTATAATTTTATTTTTCCATTAGCAACTTTTTCTTTCGTCTTTTTTTTTGTATTAGTTCTTCCGTATCATTTTTTTTCTGTATCAGTTTTTCGTTGTCATTTTTTCTATATTGAGGCGAATTCTTCCCTTGTCTTCGCTAGTCCTTCCCTTAAATCTTTAAGCATTATCTCTTTGAATTGTTCCGAAGTTCCATATTTATCATTAATTGCGACTCTATAGATTTTCTTTTAAATTTAATCGCTGTAGATTTTGCTGTTTAGTTATGGCCTTCGTCTCCTGTGCTGCCATGTTCTTGAAAAGAAACGATAACAGTTTCCAGTATCCTGATTATTATTATTATTCCTTTCATTAGCTCTCTGTTGAAGATCTGATATTGTTATTATCTGTTATTTATAATCAAGGCTTAAAGACACATCATGTTGAAACACCGGTTTACGTGTAATCACCGAAGTTAAGCAACGTCAAGTCTGGTCAGTTTTTTTATTTGTTTGCTTGTTTTGCGGCATATCAACACTTTATGGATCATTTAATGATGAAATTTACTTTTCTTGGGACCATTAGTAACTTCTTTTTCAAAAATATATTGCAGATAATATTGTTTTACGAAAATATATTGCGGTTAATTTTGTTTTACTATGAAAATGTATTGCTAGTATTTTACTATAAAAATATAATTTTACTATAAAAATGTATTTTTATACTCCCATCGTGTTGTGACCCCAGTTTAGGGGTTAACTATTTGCCCATAGCTGGGACCGTAACAGGTAGTATTATCTCGGGTCAGGATGAACCGGGGAACAACAGTAATTAACTGATGATGCGACGTTCCTCAAAACCTCTCGATCAGAGGTCTTGCTGCCGGATGTAGTTTATCGTCATGCCCAGTACGAAAGGGTCTGATCAGTTCTTTGGTTAGTGACCACTTGGAAATATCAGATGCTGTGAGCTTGAATGTGCAGATAAATATAATGGATAATAGCTTGGAATTTTTAGTCAGAGAGCCAAGTTCTAATTCCAGTTGGGTTCATTGTATTCACTTACGCGCAAATACCCCTAGGAAAGGTATGAATCTATCTCTTCTTCTCGCCAGAAATGAGTTAATTAGTTAGTCTTTTATCACTCAATCATTATTAGCAATAAAACAATTCCTGTAATCTAAAAATATTTTATGGCTTTAAATTGCCTGGTTTTAAAAACCTGAAAATGTTTCATACCGCCTAAGAAAACTAATCAATCACGTTTCAGTTATTTATATGGACACTTTTATGCAATATCGATATATCATATATATATATATATATATATATATATATATATATATATATATATATATATATATTATGAAATAGACACAGTCCGACATTTTTTTTATGTTTATATGTTCTTTTTATAGATACAAATATTTAAGTAAAATGTTTGAAATATATATATATATATATATATATATATATATATATATATATATATATATATATATATATATATATATGTATGTATGTATGTATTTAAAACATTTTTATGTTTATACGTTCTTTTTCTAGTATACTTCTCGGTATTACATCTATATTTTTGTTGTCCTCTTATTACCGAGAAGAAGTAAAAAAACAAAAACAAATCTATTTCCATACCTGAAGATGTCTGTAGGAACAGATGAAATCTTGTAAAAAACTAAAAAAGACCTTATGCAACTTGAATTTATAAACAAGGATCATAACATTCATTTACAGGTTCGGGGTTAATGTACTTTATTAAATTTGTTTGTGAAGATGTATTCTCGCCATTTAAAGCATTAACTTCTATATCTGTTTTGTGTATGAATGATTCATGTAATGTAAATTGAACTGCACTTGATATATATATATATACTTATATATATATATATATATATATATATATATATATATATATAAAAAAAAAAAAAACAGTAAGATATAAAATCCGGTGTTCTTATAGATATTTTTATTTTTACAAAATAGTGCTCAATGTAAATTTACAGAGCATTCATATTATAAATTAATTGATTTAAAAACCATATTTTAAATCAATTAATTTATATATATATATATATATATATATATATATATATATATATATATATATATATATATATTTTTATGCGTTCAAATAGTGATAGTAATACTGCTAGTACTTTTATCATATTTTATCATCACGAATTATAATTACCTAAAGCTTTAAGTTTTTTGTCCGAAGAACAGGCATCGCACGATGTAGCCGAAAGGTGTGGCCAACATTTAGACATAGATTTCTATTAATAAGCATCTTCTTTTTTTCTTAACTGCCACAAATTTAATATACTTCCTCAGAATTCTCACCTTTTTATTGTCCCTTCTTTTTACAGACTGAATTCTTTCTTTTTCAGCTGATTTGCATTAGATTATCATAATTTACCTTTCGCGTCAAAAGGTCATCACTTCGTGGGATCAAGTGACAACAGGCCTCTTTGAATCCGCTACAATTCTCTCATATTATTCTTTCCCACTTTGATAGTTCAAAATTCAGTAACGTCTTGAATGCCGTTTCCAGTAGTCCGGCTGTTAGAGGCATGGTCGTTAACTTCGTCATCCACAAACTTTGGATCGCTTGAGCAAGATCTTGGTATTTCTCATTTTTCGCACTCTCTTTGGTGATACCCAAACATTCAATTCAACGTTTTGTTAGATTTTCTTTTCTTTACGTTTGCCATGTTTGCGAGGCTTAGTATATGCCGGCTACTTCCCCTTCAAAGAGGTCAGACCCATCCGAAAGGGAACATACTCTGAATGGATACCTACAGACTAAGGAATAAACCGGAGAATTGTTTACATTTGATTCAGTTGTAAGTTCTAGCAATGTTTACTTTTGAGTCAAATATAAAAACAATTCAGATTCCGAGCTTGTATAAGTCAAAAATCGATGTGTCATTAAATTAACCATCCCAGCAAAGTTTCCACGCCTAGTAAATGGCATTTCGTGTGCCTTTTTAAGTCTCTGTTGTTGCTAATACATGGTAATAAATTCTGTCAATTTCACTCTATGATTCTCTATGATACTTTATGATTCTTTATGATTCTCTAAGACCCTCTATGATTCTCTATGATCGTTTATGATTCTCTATGATTCTTTAGGATTCTTTTTTATTCTCTATGATTCGCTATGATCCTCTATGATTCTCTATAATTCTTTATGATTTTCTATGATCCTTTATGATTCTCTATGATTCTCTATGATTCTCTAAGACACTCTATGATTCTCTATGATCGTTTATGATTCTCTATGATTCTTTATGATTCTCTATGATTCTCTATGATCCTCTATATTTCTCTAAGACACTCTATGATTCTCTATGATCGCTTATGACTCTCTATGATTCTTTATGATGTTCTATGATCCTTTATGATTCTCTATGATTCTTTATGATTCTCTATGATTCTCTATGATTTTCTATGATCCTCTATATTTCTCTAAGACACTCTATGATTCTCTATGATCGTTTATGATTCTCTATGATTCTTTATGATTTTCTATCATCCTTTATGACTCTTTATGATCCTTTATGATTCTCTATGATTTTTATGATCCTATATGATTCTCTATGATTCTTACATTGCAGTCAATATTACTTTCTTATTCTTCTTAATAATGGATGTTTATATTCTTGGATATTTTTAGTCATTCTAGAATCCAGAATTTAGGAATTTGCCGATATGTCAAGTTCACGTTTTGCCCGCCTCTTTTGCATTTACTTTTGAACTAATGCCTTTGGTGAAAACAAATCTCTTCAAACTGTTAAATAGTTAGGTAGATTGAGATTTCTATCATTGGATGGCTCTGAAAGGAAAATTACATTTTTAACAAATATTTTATTCTATAAACATTATATTACCACCCCCCACAACTTTCCTTGTTTTTACAGAATTCAAAATCATTTGGCCAAATTTATTATTTGGTTCTGCTTTCTAATTCAACTTTATTCCTATACACTAATTCTTTCTTTATTTTTTAACGAATTATGTTACATGCCTGCAATCACGACGATTTGCTGAATGACACTGTGATCGAGGATTCTCACATTCTAATCGATTGCAGTCACCTTGACCCTTTACGTCAACAATTTTATGACATGACTAGTCTAGGGGACATTTTCAAGCAGATAAAAGTAGAGACTATCCTAGCCTACGTGAAGGAGGATAGTCTATGCCTCACATTATGGTACTAAATAAGTCCGCTCTAGAGGCATAACTGGAGAGTGATGCAGCCAACGGATTGTTTACAAACCAAATATAAAAAAAAAAGACAAATCTCTTCTTCATTAAATAATCAACAGAGCTGATTTGTCATTAAAGCTGAACAATCAAACTGTAGTTATATGTGAATGAGATTCTGTATAAAAGGTGGTATTGCTATACCTACGAGAGAGTTATCTTCTCTTGACAAGACTATATCTGTCAGAGAGAAAACTTATCATAACACACAATCATTTATTTCATGATTTTCCCTTCCGTCGGTATTTTTATACTCAGTACTTTTCACTTGATAACCTCACGTATTATTTATGCGCATAATTGAGACTTTCTCATCAAATATAATCATTTTACTATTCCACAAAGGTTACTATTCTTTGTTATAATCTGGTTTTTGCTTCCCTCCAACGGTTTATCTAGTCAAAAAAAAAAAAAAAATCTTCAGACTCATCATTCTGATATCAATATTTTTCTTAATCTTATATCGTCTACGCTAACTTGGATAGAAGTTTCACTTAATTTTCTGCAGTATTTACTTTCTGATATAATTTATATTTTCAAAATAATATTATTAGAATTATCTAAAATGGCGTTTAACTGCTTTACTTTTCAATGTAGATCAAACAAATTATTTATCCAGCCTCATTTCTAATCCTGGCTTGGTACTTTCAGAAAATTCAAAATTTCTTATCTACTA
The DNA here is from genome assembly GCA_903632075.3 of Acanthosepion pharaonis. Classification (NCBI taxonomy): domain Eukaryota; kingdom Metazoa; phylum Mollusca; class Cephalopoda; order Sepiida; family Sepiidae; genus Acanthosepion; species Acanthosepion pharaonis. Next base: position 817,175 of record CAHIKZ030001225.1, read on the forward strand.
ACTCGAATGCATGTTCGTTTTATTAATTGTAAATAAAAGGCAATATCTTTCGACATTAATTTTATAAGCAAATTTTATTACATTCTACAATCTTCTACAATCTTTTAGTCTACTTATGTCTTTTGATCAAAATTATTTCTGCCAGAAACCAAAGACTTCAAGTTCTTTTTGCAAGGAATAGCTTTTTGTTTTTGTTTGTTTTATTTTTATAAAATTCACCAGATATCGAGGGGTCAATGAAGACAGAGTTATTCAATAAATGTGTGATATGAATATAAGAGGTAGTAGGAAGATGTTCGTTTCGGGTTACATATGGCATCCCTTTTAGCTTTTGCTGATACTGAAAGTCTTCAAATATTTGGTATAGTTCTTTGTTAGTTATTCAGTAGCGCTTATTCACTAGGTTCGAAGAAAGACAGTTCTTGCTAAGACCTTCAAACTCCATTTGATCGAAATCACCTTTTTTTCTGAGTATGATATTGTATGATATTCCTATGTATTTATCGATTTTACACGGCTATTTAAGAACATGACACGATTTTTTTTTACGCTAATAGTTTTGTGTTGTAGCAAGTTGTGATATTGTTAGATATTCCTCTCACTACTTTTCCTTCATTATCATCATTATTATTTAATGGCCATGCTGGAGGCTTTATTTCTTCGACGATGTTGATTACAAATTTACGGAGTTGCTATTTGTTAGTCACATCACCAGATTTATAACTTAGTCTCGGAGTTTTGTATTACAAGTTCTTTGTGTATCTTCAATAAATAATGTGTCTATGTACTGAAAAGGCGTCGGCTGTGACTAACAGAAGAGACCCTCCGCGTGCCGATATCTAGTAAGTCTGTTACGCAATATCTCTTTTTTTTCAATTATTCATATTATTTGTGGAAGTAACAATGCAAACATGAAGACGAATAACAGCAGTGGAACTTGCATCAACAGTATGTCGATGGTGGTAGTGACATTCTTGCCGAAGGTAGCTGGGAGTTATAGTACTCATATTTTGGGTTGGGCTTTTGTGTAAGCTCTTATTCAAATCATGTCGGAAAAGTATCCTCCGGCTTTCGTGTTGATAGTTTAGACTTGCTGTGAATTTAATGAATTGATTCGGTTCTCGGTCAACATCGCTTCATGTTAGTAACATTGCAGAGATATGAGCAACTTTATCAAACTTCAAATCCGGGAGAAAAATTAGTCAGTATATATATTTTTTTCTATATGAAACACTTCTGAAATGAAACAGAAAGGCTTATCATCGCATATATTCGGCTTTAAACGTATTACCCAGAAATATGCCTATAAAATTATTTTTAAAAGTTGCATCCAATTAAGAAAATATGATTGATTCATATTTTTTTTACGGTTTATCAATCCGTTGAGGGTTATTTAAAGCCGAAATATATTTTGGAGTATAGGTGTTTTTAATCGGTCTCCCATCGAAATAAACACCGGGCTAGACACTGTTTAACTTCGGGAATGAAACACTATTTGACCGTAAGCAAGACTATAGGAAAAATGTCTTATGTAATATGAAATTAAAGAACAAAATAAAAAAAGGCATGCGTAACATCTACACCAATGGACTAAATAAAGTGTTAGGTTCGAAATTCCAACTTATATCACCTGAAGAAGGACGGGGCGTACAATGGCCGAAACGTCGTGAAGATGACAATAAAAACGAGGATAACAATCCAAACAATGTAAATAGTATAAATATCTGTGAAGAGGTAATAAAAAGTTCTGAATCAGACCTCAAAATCGGATTAAAATACCTAAATACGAAAATTTGGGGAGAAGGGATTTTTGATTAGTTTAAAAAATTATCAGCACCTCCTCATGTGAAGGGACTGATCAAATAAACATATCTATGAGTCCGCTGGCTCCGTGGGTTTGTAGTTAGAAAACTTGGCATTACCATAACTACTATAATTAATGTAATTGTTACGGAGTATCTCACACTAGAGTAAATTGAACCCAATAAATACAGGAACCAAGAAATAGTGGATAACAAGTGATTTACGCTTTTTGAATCTCACCATGTTCGATTAATTAAGGGGGTAACTTCTTGGTGTTATTAGCCTGAGGAGGCGATTCTAGTGTGTGGCAATGTTGTAAAGTTCCTGAAAACCATACCACGGGTTAACCTAAACCTTGTGAGTCAAATTAGTTTGACACAACTGAAGGAATACTGTCCATAGATTTTGCTAGCACAAACTCACAAATCATTATGATTGAGGTTTTGGTTATAGTGTCCATGTTCAAACTTAATCACGCCAAATTATGCGCTCACCACGGGAAACTGTAACTAAGGCCTGCTCAGCACAGAATGTAACCCAAAGATTGGCTCTATGTGGATTGAATAAGGATAAATGTGCGTGATCGATTACTTATTTATTTCTTTCGTTAGAGCCCCCGCTAGATCGGTAGCAGAGCACTGTTTACAGTATGACAATCCTAAGTGGCCAAATGAAGAAGAGACTAATTTTAGCTGCTAGTTAAAAAAAGATACCAAAACCAAATCCCAATGAGTTTAAATATTATCTATACAAAACAAATCGTCAGAAGATCTTGTTTGTAGATCGGTGTCTCTAATCGGATTCTAGGTTTGTTGTTATATATATATATATATATATATATATATATATATATATATATATATATATATATTATTTTTATTTTAGGATATTACAGCAAAAACATGTAAGAATCGCTAGAAAATTATAGTCGTGTTTCAATTCATACCAATGCGTCTCCTCGGGCGATTGTAAATTAGTGGCTAATGAACGATTAATTTGGCTTCAAAAAAGTAAAATACATCCTCAATTTGAAAAAAAAAAAGACCTATAAGGCTTGAGCACTATACCGTGATCAACCAATCGAAAATGACCTGCCTTAAATTCAAACAAAGTGAGAAAAATTAGAAATTATTATCTTAGAAATGTCCAAGAACGTTGGACGTATACTCTATTAGTTCCCATAGTACCTGGATATATATATATATATATATATATATATATATATATATATATATATATATATATATATATATATAATTCCCAGAGCGCCCTTTTAAAATTTTGGAGTTTAATGTATCTATGAAAACAAAAAAATTCCGCTTCAATTCTTGATAAAGTCAGAAGACGAAACGCGTCGACAAGAACTAAGATGCTTTTGCTATTGTCATTTTTCTCATATATATATATATATATATATATATAAGGCAGGATGTGTGTGTGTGTGTGTGTGTGTGTGTGTGTGTGTGTGTGTGTGTGTGTGTGTGTGTGTGTGTGTGTGTGTAACGAATGCACAACCGCAATTTTTGACGTATTTGCACCAAAATTTACATTCACATGCTCCAAGTTAGCAGCGAGGCCAGGACCGACTTTGCATTTCCCAACTCCCATCGATAGTGGAATAATCGATTTTTTCTTGCTTCTACGACAGTTTTCATGTAGTTTGCGGCCATTTTGTACTGGCCAGAATGAGAGCCAACAGCTGGCTGCCAAGAATTGGCAGGAAGATTCTATTGGCTAGCGTGACTAACACGAATGTTAACTAGCATGCTAGCATGCAAAAAAAATCGATAGCTGCATTCGTCACAAGTGGGAAAAATTTAAATCTGCATGGCACTTTACTCCATATATTATATAGTAATTCGTCGAACCTAGAATAATCCTCAACAGAATGCAGAAAGCACTGGACGGCCGTTTAGTCCTATATTTGGGACTCATCAGCAGTGCGCATCCACTCCCAAGAATCGAACCCGGACCGTTTCGATACAACGCAAACATCATACCAACGTTCTATCGAAACGGTCCGGATGCGCACTGCTGATGAGTCCCAGATAGAACGAAACGGCCGTCCAGTGCTTTCTGCATTCTGTTGAGGATTATTTTAGGCTCGACGAATTACTATATGATTAGCCTAAATCTCCAAAAAATATTATATATATATATATATATATATATATATATATATATATATATATATATATATATATATATATATGTGTGTGTGTGTGTGTGTGTGTGTGTGTGTGTGTCTGTGTGTGTGTGTTTTCGGCAATCAGCAACAGATATATAATATATATACATCTATGTTGTCTTCACTATCCAAATTTCGATTAATACAATTACCTTAACATCTACTTTTCCAACTTCTATATAGTGACAATGGACGTGATTACAGGCTCCTTATCAATGGCACTGCACGCCTTGCCTAGCAGTCAAATTAAGCAGTATTAATTACATTTACCGGCCTGAATGTTCCACATATTTCGTAGAAAATATGTGTCCTCTGAAAAGAATCGAATCTATATTCCTATACGGAAATCGTCATTTGATCTGCCGTGCTATAACATTTAGTAATTTAGACTTTACTAACCAGACACTTCTCTGTAGCTAAATGATATAGCACATCAGATCAAATGACGGTATAATTAAATATGTAGGTAATTACGTTTTACACAAAAGTAATAAGAAAATAACATTATCAAATCGTGAAATATGTAAAGGATTCTGTTTGTTGCTGAGCAGCATGAAAATAAAAAAAATATTAAAATTCTTTACTTTTCAAAAAAGATCCCAATTACATAGGATAAGTTTTCTCTCTTTGCATTTAGTTCAAACTAACTTTCTACCTTACACCTTGATAACAGTCTACATTTAATTAAATTACAATTAATTCATAATTTTTTAACATCAGAAAGTATGTATTTTTTTAATCAGAAAGTATGTATTTTTTAAGTAAATTAAAAATTTTCTTCTCCACATAAAGTTTGAAATAAATAGACTTTAATTCTAAACAAAAGTAAAAATTGTTTTCAGTTCGGTTGGCTTTTGTCTTGATACTTTATGGTTTCAAACTTTATAAACGAAGGATTTAAAGCCGTTAGATCTTGATTTTTGTCTCAGTAAAACAATACAGAACTATAATCTGACTAAGAATCTCGTGTAAAATTTCTTTTTTTTTATATCGAATTCAAAAAAAGTTTGCATGAGGAAGACATAGCAATCAATAATATCCCTGGGGCGGCTGACGAGATATTTTCACACAAAACGATTTCAAGCTTCTTATGATTTCTCGAGAGAACCATAATTCATTTTGTATGATATAAAACCATCCGCTGACATCTTTTGGATTCTTTGGCATACAACAAATCAAACTACATATAAAACAAGTTGGAATATAAAACTATTTTGCACAATATGACCATCATGTGGGAGTACATGTGAAATAAGATACAGTCTTTTCCTTTGTCTTCATTTCTGAGATTCGGTATTGTAATTATTTGCACTACATTCTTCAGACTAATTTCCTCATCTTCCTTTTCTTTTCTTTTTTTTTTTTTTTTTTGGTCATATTCACGACCTTTTGGCCGTTGTACGCTCCGAACTTATTCAGATGATTGGAATTTCGAACTGAACTCTTTATTTCGTCCACCGAGGTAGAATGTTCTAGTTCCATATGCCATGGCTCTTATGGAGGGAAAAAAAAGATAACCTCCCCCACCTCCTCGTGGGATGATGTTGAAATAATAGACAGGGAACACCAGTAGAAAATACGAAAACCTAAGGAATCAGCACATATGATAGCCCACAAAAAGCTCCTAAACTGGCCACGTATAGAAGTATTGAGACCGGAAACTACCTACACAATAGACTCTTCCAGGCCTATATTAAGTAGGCGACATAGCACTCTAGAGAGTGAGAGAAAGTGACAGTGAGAGTCTAGTACGACTACCAGTGTTGTACACTAACATATAGTAAGCTCTGCTTACACTATCTCTGTAACCTGTTGTTAATATATCTTCCTTACATCTAATCCGTGTTCTGTGTTTTCCTTCTATGGTCCCAACTTTGGCCCCACATCAAGAAGTGAATACACTATGAGAACCAGTAATTTAGAAAAAAGCAATAATAACAACAACAAAAAATTGCAATATGAGCCCTGATAAAAAATAATTTAAGTTTATAAGTCCCAAAAATCCATAGACTGAAGTCCAGTGGATAAAACCGTTGGTTGGATCCAGTGACTTGACATAAAAAGTTGTGAGTTTTGAGGTGAACAAAAACCTGGAGAGTTCAGTTAAAGGGAGATAACTGAAAAATCGGAAAGAGGCGTTGAACGAGAACAATCTACCCCGGTGGACGAAATTAAGGGTTTAGTTCGAAATTCCAATCATCTGAAGAAGGCCGGGGCGTTCAACGACCGAAACGTCGGGAATATGACAAAAAAGATGAGAACAACAGCCTGAATAGTGTAAATAAGCTTTTTTTTTCTTTCACGGTCATTCTTTTCTCCTTCACTTGCATGTTCTTTCTGTTTTTTTTCTATTCCACTCTTTGTCTATTCCACTATTTCAATTGTTATATTTATTTTACATTTGCACAGCGTCGGCACAAAATCCCTGAGTAAATTATAAATATTTTCATTTATTTTTTCTTCTTTTTTCTGTAATCAATTTGATTTTATTTGCCATCTTTGGCTTAAATCCCAAAAGATTGTTTTTATTATTATTATTTTTTTCTTCTGGCTGTGAAGACCAATTCGGAAAATCTCTTTCCAGATATTTTTTTCTTTTCTTTTCTTTTTCTTTTTATTTTCTTTTATTTATTTATTTATTTATTTATTTGAGTTCATTTGACTTTACATATTCTAGCATTATTGGTGGAAAAGGACGTTTTAAATTGAGGACGCTTCCGGAAGAAAAAGTTGTCTTTTCCTATTAATATCGAATGCCATGATTTGAAGAATACTTATTAAATCTGTGAAGCTCTGCGAAAATGTTTCCTGAATGTCTTGTAAAATTATCCTTTCGTCATCGCAACCGTGTTCTTCGACACTAGATATGTCCTCTTATATCAGAATAAAATAGTATGAAAGATAATACAAATTATATGCGAAAAATACCTAAAAGTTTAGAATCAAATTTTTATTCATACCATAGACACACACACGTATATATATATATATATATATATATTACCTTAAACGTTATTTTTAGTGGATGCTCGTGTTTGAGTAGACACTCCGTTTACTTTAAACAGTATTATATTTCGTCTACCTGCCTACAAATTCAAGAAAACTTACTGCTTACAATAAATAGAGCGACTACTGAAAAACATGAATCTACTAAAAGAAACGTTAAAAGTAATGAAAATATGTCGAATTATAAATTAAAATCCATTAATTCTTTAGAAATTGCTTTGTTTGCCGGGAGCTCCAATACGAACATTTCAAAGTGTTTGGATGTCAATCTGAGGACATTGCAGAAGTTAAAAAGAGTTAAAAAGAGTTGGATGATATATCTAGCCAATATCATGGTGTTTGAAGTGATCACTTGTCATTTCGACGTTATGCCTCTATTCATCTTGGCACAGGCCCCCAGGTTCAACACGGAGGCCATCAAGTGCCTTGAGAAGGTAGTGCTTCCCTGGGTCAAGAGAGTGGCGTTTGGATGACACTATATCTGGCAACAGGGCTCTGCACCATGTCACATAAGCAGGAGAATCCATTCATGGCTATCCGACAATTTCTGCGACCACACCTTACATCTGGCTACATAACTCCCCAGACTACACCAAATTTGGTAATTATCTGTGAGGTGCAGTTGAGCGAGAGACCAACAAAACTCCTTGTAAGACCAAAGAGTAACTGAAGGCAAGGATTATGGCAGCATTCACAAACTTAAACAAGGAGACCGTGCTGAAGACTTGCAAAAGATTCTGAAGTCGTCTGGAAGCCATGATTGAAGCCTATTTCATGATATTTTGGTAAATATATCTGTTAAAATGAGATTTTGTTTTACTGAGTTGATTGCAAAAGTAATTTTTATTGATGTAAACGTAATTCTTTCTAATTATGAAAATAAAATGTTTAATAACTCACTAATTTAGCATTAATTATCATTAATTTTACATATTAAACATTAATCTAAAAATGATTTTTTTTATGCTATGTCCTTTCAGGAAATAGGTGATCAAGCCCCGCTGTGTGTTTTTCTGGGATTCACAGTAAATAGTTTTTGTACTACAGGTGTCCAATATTATTAATAAGCAATGGGGGATTTAAACTTAAGCCCATTAAGATTAATGTAAATTAATTGAGTTATAGATTTACAGATTGTGGGTAATACCAGAGCACCCAATGGAATAAATTAAGCTGTCCAAAACACTTATATACGTACATATCTTCATACATACATATATGTACATTTACATGTTCATACATATATGCCACTATACATACACATGCACCCCCACATATATGCACATGCATTCTTATGTAATTTGGAATTTATTTCTATGTCTACATTTCGTGATTTGTTCTCTCCGTTGATTTAATAGTTTGCATTGATCCTTATATTTTATTATCCTGATTTTTTCTTCTAAACATAGCTTACAACTAGCTCTAAAACTATTGGAGTAGGGGAGGTGTTCTCAAACCCTACCTATCGATTAACTGTATTGTTGTAGGTGTTTGCTTTGAAATTATAGAATCATGATGTTGTCGATGGCGGTATTATACACGCTACGTCTATGCTACATACAGTTTTGAATTCACAGTTGCATTCTTAGAGACTTGTTACCGGAGGGTCTAGATAGCACAGCTCTTTAAATCAGAACTGAAGGCGGAAAAGATGGATTCATACGATTCCCAAGATTATTTTCGCCAAAGAGGAAGTAACGCACTCAACTGGAATTCGAACACGATCCGAGCCGATAATTGTTTCCCTACGCATAATTCTCTATCTGTTGAATATTTGTGTCTTTCTGCACATAATTATAAAGTTCACTTGTCGACTTGGTTTCGAATATGAGTGTCTTTCTTTTATGTTAGATTATCTGTTATCATTTTGTCCACTAAAAACAATATTTAAAAAAACCGGTTCAACGTATTTATGCACCTTAGATTCCTTAAAATGTACCAAAAAATATGAACGAAGTACAAAAGATGCCACAAAAGGAAATATATTTTTATCTGCACGCAAGGTGGAACTCTTCTTTTTTTTATTAATGTTGTATTTTTATTTCTCTTTTTATTCATTTCTTTGCCCGAAGTCAACATATCGTTGTAAGAAGACAAATAAGCAATGACAGAACGATCTGCGATTCGATAATCCATCCATTTTTCCAAAACGCAATTTATATACTATCGTTACTTGACACAAGAGTGGTAAACATACTTGAACAATTTAATTTGCTTCAACCTAGTCCTAGTGAGTCGTTCTCGAAAAACTAATAAGATATTTCGATTGCTTCCAATGCCAAATATGTGCCTAAGGTTTTACATTTGTTACTGTCCAAGAAGAATATTTCCAAATAATGTAGCAATGGCCACCATATATATTGATGAAATATTTAACAAAACAGTCTCTCGTCTTTGACAGTGAATAGGAATTGCAGTGACATTTTCATGCAATTTTCTGTCTTTTCCTTTTAAATGTTTGATATGATTTATCATAAATTGTTTGCACAATAAAAACATTTAATGCTATTTCGTTGATAGATAGATAGATAGATAAATAGATAGAAAAGGCCAGGGCTAGATAGATAGATAGATAGATAGATAGATAGATAGATAGATAGATAGATAGATAGATAGATAGAAAAGGCCAGAGCTAGATAGAGAGGGAGAGAGAAGGAGATAAGGCCATAGATAGATAGATAGATAGATAGATAGATAGATAGATAGATAGATATGAACTGAGATATTTAATAAACAGACTGATAGATACATAGATTGATAGAAAGCTATGATCAGAGATAGATAGATAGATAGATAGATAGATAGATAGAAAAGGCCAGAGCTAGATAGATAGATAGAGAGAGAGAGAGAGAGAGAGAGAGATGAGGCCATAAATAGATAGATAGATAGATAGATATGAACTGACTGAGATATTTAATGAACAGACTGATAGATACATAGATTGATAGAAAGATATGATCATAGATAGATAGATAGATAGATACGAACAGACTTCAGTAATCAAGTTAACTAGACCTAACTACAAAAATACATTAAGTATTCAAATTATACAACTGAGAAAATTCGACGAATGCATCAACAAAACAAAAGTAAACTAGAATGCGGTCATTCATATGAACACCTAGTGAATTCATAATAATACATTTCGTTTCACAATATGTGTAAATAGTAAAAACGCTTTATGGTTGTAAGAAAAAAGGAACATGCCAACATGCAAATTACAATATGGCGATACCAAAATTAAACTGGTACAAAAATTTAAATATCTGAGAAGTGTTTTAACAGAGAACAGAATGTGTGGCACTCAAATGCTAAGGCACATTGGGATAGCGAACTATACCTTCCAAAAACTAAGCAAAGTATTAAGAAACAGAAAAAATCCGTTAAAAAGAAAGAAAAGAGTACTGAACTCATATGTAATATAAATCCTCTTATATAGCAGTGAAAGCTGGAAAATCTCCCAAATGAAGAAGCGACATGAAGCAAAAGAAATTTGATCCTACCGAAGGATGCCGAAAATACCAAGGAACAAATATTTGAGCGACGAGGAAGTTTTAGAGGAAATGGGAAAAAGGACCCTTTTATATATATATATATATATATATATATATATATATATATATATATATATATATTGTTCAGGTAGATACAGTTGAAATTTCCAGAGCACATAATGAGGAAAGAGGGTTAGAAACATTTGATACTCAGAGGACAGATTGAAGGCAAGAGCAATAGAGAAAAATAACTCATAGCCTACCTAACGAGCTTGAGTAAATTGATGGCAAGGTAAAAAAAAATACAAACATGACATGAAATTCTGGAGAGATATGATCGTTAATATCTTGAAGGGACATGACTCAGAAGAATGCGATATAGGTCTGCCAACCACCATATTCCCAGGTAACAACGCTTGCGAATTTTTCCTGTCCACTCCTACCCAAAAAAGTATCAAACGAAAGGAACAAGATTTCAAGACATCGAGTAAGTCCAATAGAATACGACGAGGCAGCTTTTCGCTATCCCCACAAAAACATCCAGAAATGGTTCCCATAATGGAAACGACGCTGGATAACGTGTGTGGCTTCAGAAAGGGATATTAAATGCCGAATTGATATGTGTCTTAGTTTTCTTTTTATAATACAGATCCCTATACTTTTTGATTAGGACGTATATATATATATATATATATATATATATATATATATATATATATATTGAACAACAAAAAATATTAAAAAATTAAAATCTTCAGACACACTGGGTTGTAGATTAATATTCTTTCGTTTTTATTATTATTATTTCATTTAGATTCCTCGACTAGTTTCGGCCAACAGGAGAAAAAAAATGTCTGCTTGCTGGTAGCAGTAAACTACAAAAATGAATGTCTTGATGGAGAAAATGAACTTTTGTCTGTAGTTTTCATTTGTTTGGTTTTTTTTTTTGTTTTTTGTTTGTTTGTTTTTTTAACATGGATTTTTTAACATTCCTTGTGTTGGTCAAACAGCTTCTTTTAAGTTATTTGAGATAAGAGCTGGATGGATCCATGCTGCTCTGAATTCCCCTGGTCAGTTTGACAGTTTTATTGGTTCCTGGAGAGGGGATGTGTCTCTGTTTAGTGTGTGTGTGTGTGTGTGTGTGTGTGTGTGTGTGTGTGTGCGCGCGCGTGTTATTTGGTTCTTAGGGAGTGAGTGAGTATGATATGTGTAAGCATGTATATTATTGTGGGTGTGTGTTATCATTTGGCTCATTAGGGAGTGAGTGAGTATGATGTGTTTAAGTGTGTATATTCGTGTGGGTGTGTGTATAAGTGTGAGAGATCAACACCTTCATAAGCATGTCTGTCTTATGTATATTCATTAATGCATGTTTCATTAAATAATATAGACAAGTTTTGTCTATTTATTTCAATAAGTTCTTTTCATATTGTCTGATAAGTTTAATAACATTATCATTGAAAGACGAAAGGAAATCAGCATACTGATACATGTTTAAATCCAATCTAAGCTTACGGCTTACATAAGCCATTATCAAAGATGACAATCACATTTCAATATATCAACCCGTACACGGACGAAACAATAATGATTGTCTGTTTTTGTTATCATGAAAAATTTCAAAGCAACGACTAACTCGTGTATACGAGACGCGAAAGCGAAAATCGCGACGCAGCTCGTGACGTCACACATGACCACGCGATAGTGAAAACGAGAAGTATTAAGTATGGGAAGCCGTTCGTATAAACAAATGGCTTCTGTTATCAATTATAGGCATTTAAGAATATTTGTGCAGATTTCGTAGTTTATCTTGTTCAGGTTAGGTTTCAACTGTTTTATGTATATAGCTTCAAGTATTTTTATTTTTTGTTTATTGTTTTCATGTTAAAGTATAGTTGTGTTGGACAAAAGGTTTTGCCGGAATTGTGTACGCGGCCAGACATGTTGATTGGATTTAAACATGTATCAATGTGGTGATTCCCTTTCGTCTTTCAATGATAATGTTATTAAGCTTATCAGACAATATGAAAGGAACTTACCAAAAATAGACAAAACTTGTCTATAATATTTAATGAAATATGCATTAATGAAAAATTGCTGCCTAAATATACACAATTTATATATATATATATATATATATATATATATATATATATATAATGTCGCGAATTCTAGTATCACTGACAAAACTAACCTGGTCGTTGGTCTCGTCGAAAAGGACTTCCAATCTGTTGTTGACTGGGGAAGGAAATGGCTGGTTAACTTTAATGCCTAAAAAAAACCTGCTCGCTATTACCCACCACAGAGAATCCTCCCTGCCTCCCATTAGAATGTCTGATGCTCAACTCCATGAGAGCAACCCTTTGCGACTGCTTGGTCTCACACTGTCCGCTAACCTGAGATGGAACAATTACATTGAATCAATAGCGCAAGAAAAAGTTGGTTCTCTGTGTCACGCCAGAAAGTTTTTCTCGCCCGAGTCTATCCTCCAAATATATAAATCAACCATTCGCCTTTGCATGGAATATTCCTGTCATATATTGGTCTGGAGGCGAATATGCAATGTGGTTGGCCCTGATTTGGCATCTCGTTTATAGTCGCTCTTTAACAGACGTGCCGTTGCCTCCCTCTGTCTTTTCTACAAATACTCTCACGGTAGCTACCCCAACGAGCTATTTTCGCTAGTTCCCAAACTGCATGAATTTAAACGTGCCACTAGGTCGGTATCTCAGTCCCACCCCTTTCACTGTCGAAACGGTTAAATGTAGCCGTCTCTTCTACTTCAATAGATTCATGTCTCGCACTTCTCGTCTGTGGAACTTCCTTCCTGTTAGTTGCTTCCCTGATAGCTATAATTTCCAATTATGCAATGTCAATCGTCATCTCTGGATGCCTTGATCTATTCCCCGACATTCTCTTCATCTTTTCCTCTGACACGCCTCCTTACTCGGGGTCTACGGGAAATCTTTGGCTGAGATTACAGGCTCGGGGAATCCCATATTAAATTCGCTCGTGTGCAACATCTGACTACGTGGAGCATTTGGGAGATACCATTTCCAGCCTACAGTCGGAGATTAATTGTGGTATTGACTTGTCTCACTTCTAGCATTTGACTACTTCTTCTACGCGCCGCTGGCAAATCTTATGTGTTGTTCATGTCCTACGTATGATCGTTCATTACCAACTTCTATTCAGTAATCTTCCCTAGGTAACAATATATATATATATATGACGTCCCACATTATGAAATGGACAAAGTCCGAAAATTATTTTAAGATATTTTTTATGTTCTTTTTATAGATACACATACGGAAGACGCATATTTTCTATGAAAATTTCTCGGACATTCAGGCCGATAAATGTCGTTAATACTGTTTATTATAAACAGCGCATTTACTTAAATATTTGTATCTATAAAAAGAAAGTATAAACATAAAAAATGTCTTAAAATACACACACACACACACATGTATATATATATATATATATATATATATATAATGTGTGTGTGTGTCATCCACAGACAGACTGTTACACTGTCAGTGTGGCTACACACCTGATTTCCTCAAGCCAGGACCGAAACCCAACCGATTTGGTATATATATATATATATATATATATATATATATATATATATATATATATATATATATATATGCGAATTAGGTATATCCATAGAAAAAGATTACCGAATCTCGGAAATATAACATATAGAAAGTGTAAATCAACATTGCACGATGATTGTCATTTTCATGGGTCAATGAGGTTTTCAAACCAACTGCTATTAATCTAATCTTTTTGCGGACTTTATAGATGTGTTACTTGGAGATTAAGGAAAACGTGGAGAATAACCAAAGCTTACAAGTTCTTTATTTAGGACGAGCACATTTTTATGTTCATGAGCTCTCGATTGCTTATTTTATTCATATATTTTTCATTATTTCACACATTTACGCATTCTATTTTTTCTTTCGTATATTTTTTTCTTTTGTATATTTTTTCTTTCGATAATTTTTTTCGTATATTTTTCATTTGTATAGTTTTTCTTTCGTATATTTTTTTCTTTCGTATATTTTTCTTTCGTATATTTTTTCTATCATATATTTTTTTCTTTCATATATTTTTTCTATCATATATTTTTTTCTTTCGTATATTTTTTCTTTCGTACATTTTTTCTTTCATATATTTTTTTCTTTCGTATATTGTTCTTTGTTTGCATTTGGAATTAAATTTTATAAGTTGAAGTTTTTTGTGAATTTATTCAACCCATTTGATTATTAAGATGTTATTGGTAACGTAGTAGGAATGTTTTATCATCTCTGCATTTGGAAATGTGCACTGATATTTTATTTAGGAAGTTTATCGTATTCTAGATTGGTACCACCATTCTCAGCGAGTACAATGGAGTCATGGATAGCGGCTCGTTTTGAGGAATCGCAGAGCCGAGTTCGAATTCCAGTCGAATCCATTATATTTGTTTATGTGCTAATCACTTTGGGAACGGTATGAATAGTCTCCTTCTCCCCACCCCAGCTATGGGTAAATAGGACAGACCGGGTTACCTTGGAATGCAATTGGTCTACCGCATAAAGAAATGGCAACCTAATGCGGGAAAAAATCTGCCTCCTCAGTCATGTATCGAAAGATACATGACCGCCTAAGCGTGTATCACGCATGGCACATAACTAACTGACTGATGACCATTTTCACCACTAGGCCGAAAATGAGATCGTTTTGAAATATTTCGAAAAGCTTTTGTTCAAGTTTCTCGAAATTTTTGGTGGCACTACCTATAAATTTCTGTTCGTGCGTGCATGCGTGTGTATATATTAATC
>CAHIKZ030001225.1:837500-845000 GCA_903632075.3 Acanthosepion pharaonis
AACGGGATTGCTGGTGATTTTCGACAGATGTTAAACTCTTCCCATGGAATATAAAAACACATACGACTAAACAAGATTTAACTGTCGAGTAAATCTGCCAATTTGGTTACAATTGTCAAAAGTAGAAACGATTTGACAGTCCAATCTTCTTCATCTCGTTACTTCAAAATTACGTGTTCATTGTTGCCATGAGTGGGTTTTAACACACACGTACATAAGCGGACATATAGGTGCATCACTGCTGGAAACTGTATATATTTTGTAGCTTGATATATTACCCAATATATATATATATATATATATATATATATATATATATATATATATATATATATATAAATGTAAAACGAAGTGTAAGATTTCAGAGTTCAAAACAGATATCTTATCTCAGCGTTAAAAAATTTTTTAATGTTTTATCAGGTGGAAATCCTGATACTACTAAAATCTTCCCACCTGATGAAACGTTAAAAAATATTTTTAACGTTGAAACAAGATGTACAGTTGTGTAGTGGGCATGTACATCTTCTAATATAACACTGCATAATAAATATATATATATATATATATATATATATATATATAGAGAGAGAGAGAGAGAGAGATAGAGGAGGAAGGGAGGGAGGAGAGTGTTGATGTTAATAAAACAGTGTTCGATGTAATATAACAGAGCTATAAATTATATATTAATAAATATGGATATTATCCTTCACCGGCAGCAGGACTCAGAGTTTCATGTACAACGCAATTTTTGTGTGCTAAAATAAGGATTGTCCGTTACATATTTTAAATATTAATAAAATTATCTCATTTCTCTTGTTTAATAAGCTAGTATTATCTAAGTGTTTTAAGATAACTAATTTTTGTAAGATTTAGTTTTTGCTACAATATCCCAAGTAATAATGGGTGTATTAGCATCGTTCATTAATCACCAGAAATGTTTGCCGAGAGCTGTACTGTTCATGTATTTTACATTGTCACCTTTGCTTTTCATATGTTTTTTTTTTTTTTATCTTTTTGTTATTTTTGTTTTTAATGGTCTCTAGGTCCGTTTATTTTTATATATAAAAAAAATTTAAAACAATTTTATAAATATATATATATATATATATATATATATATATATATATATATATATATATATAACCCCATCTATTTTAAATACAACATTTATTTTTAAAATTGGGTTAGCCAGATATTTTTATTAAATTTAAATTGTGCCATGGTCATACATTACCCAGAACCTGAAGCTTGCGTTTTGCATGAAACCGGTAAGGGATAATATGTATATTCATTGATATATATATATATATATATATATATATATATATATATATATATATATATATTTGGTTGGATATATGTGAGTTTGTGACCCTGGGTTTCACGCTTTTAGCGATCGTCAGACAAACTGATTAATGTTTTAAAAATTTGGGTTTATGTAGATTGCGTGTATTGGTGTTATTGTGGAAAGTGGGGGAAATTTTCGTCGTTTTGTCATTCATCGTACTAACGCAAACATATATATATATATATATATATATATATATATATATATATATATATATATATATATATATAGGCAGCATATCTTCATTTAAATATGTTTCATTGAATAATATAGATATATTGTTTCGATTTAGTTTTAAACTGATCTTTTCCATCTGTCCAATCAGTTTCTTGATGTTAAAATGAAATTCAAGCAATGCTGGTTATAATCATTAATCCTTTAATGTTAATGTTAGACTAAAATAGAAACCATTCTAATTAATATTAATTTTTACAATAAAATTGAAAATTAAAAATTACCAATTTTAAATTCGAAATTTAATGTGTATTAAGTTTAAAATATTATAAAATTATTTAAACTAGAAACTGAGGAAAAAATACATATATTTTATTATTTATTTTGTTTTAATTTAAAGACCAAAATCTCAGTTAGAATAAACGTTAATCTAAAGGGGATGTAAAACTTCGTTACAACTTAAATATATTTGAAGTTGTGATATGGGCAGGGGAGGATGAAATCTCACAAAAGACAATATATACACAATCAGATTATAATACACAAACACGTAGACATATTTAGATATATAAACATGCAAAAACACGAACGAAACAGGAAATAGATTTCCACGACCCTAAAAAAAACAGACAATATATGCATACAATGAAAAGCAATGTATAAGCAATCATACACACCTATATTGATAAAGACACACACATATACACACCTACAAAGATTCAAATTTCAAAGTGTTAGTAAACGAATTCAAAGATACTATGAAAATATTACTTCCATGGGCAAAGATATATAGATAAAAATAGGGATCAATAGATAAAATTTATGAGGGGTAGAATAGAAAAACAAATATGCTGCAATGAACAACGCAAAGAAAAATGACAATAACATATACAGAAATGAACAGAAAAATACTTATATACGCATACACACACATAAAAAAACACCAAATTCAAATGTCCAGGCAAAATGCAACACTTAAAATACAAATTATATATATATATAAAATACAAATATATATATATATGTGTGTGTGTGTGTGTGTGTGTGTGTGTGTGTGTGTGTGTGTAAATGGACATTGAAGTCAACAGCCAGAGGCGACAGTCTGTTTCATGCTAAACACTATCTTTATGGCCTGACGATCGTGTTCGCCATGAACCAAACTGTCGCCTATAGGTGTTGACTTCAGTGTCCACTTTTATACTTACATACGCTCTGTCCCTGATACTGATCACTTTAAGCCATAAATATAAATTTTAAACTATTTTAAAACTATATTTTATATATATATATATATATATATATATATATATATATATATATATATATATATATATATATAAGCATATAATTGGTATATACGGAATGAATTCCAATAACTGTGCTTTGTAATTTGAAACTTTTAAAACCATTTATTTTACATTCAACATCATCACTTGATAAGACACCGGGGATGTTGAAACAAAATGGCTATTTTTGTAGTGATTTTATAACATATTTATAATTTTTTTAAATTTTTATAAATATATATATATATATATATATATATATATATATATATATATATATATAATGAACAGACTGAGATAGATAGATAGATAGATAGATAGATAGATAGATAGATTGTTGATTTTATATGTTCTTGTCGTGTTTCAGGAAAGTAAATGACGTCAGTGATTATGAAGTTAATATATAATTCATCAACTCCTGACACGTCGGCACCTTGATTCACAGCACGTTTTTCTTCACAGCTGTAATTTTCTTTGTTTAGAAACCTCTACAAAAACAAAGCAGATATAAACATACAAGGCGACTATATTTAATGGTTAAATTTTTCCAAGACTGTTAGCCAGATATCTAAAATAAAATAATTTTGATTTGTTCTTAGCCTACTGATGGAACTCAGCTCAGTTAAATTTATTTGCCAGAGTTGAGCATAGCATTATCCTTGAGCCTAACCGCCTCGTCTTTGCAAATATCACTTCTAAATATCTTTTTGTTTATTACTGACATATTCCTTTCCACCATGTTTTCTGGCTTTATTCGCTTCTGTCTCATCTTATGTTTGCCAAAGACTTTTTTGTTAAATATGGTGGTTTCACGTCTACTGCAGTTATTGGATCCAAAACTAAATGACGTCTTTGTCTGTCGGATCATTTACAACGATTTACTACTTCTATCGATTGCGTTATTTTCGAATATTGTTTCATCTTCATTCCAGTTAGCCGCACCTTTTCTGACCAGTTCAGAATTGCCTTCCAGATTTTATACTGCTGAAAAGAACTCCCGCATATCTGAAAATAGTTCTTTGACTTACATCACTGTACGTGCCTGTGTTCGTATTTGGGGGTTATAAAGGCCTCCTTCTATCTATCTGTTTTTCTCTTTTTCTCTCTTTCTTTATACTCTTAGCCTATCTCTATTTGTAGATATATATATAGATTTGTGTATCGGCTTAAATGTCACTTGTTTATATATTTGCGTAATATGTACTTGTGAGATTGATTGCAATTGCCATTATAGAAACCATTGCATATATAGTTGAAGGTCGGCTATCTAAAAACCAATTTGGTCCGCATTACGGATTATCCAAACAGAATTCAAACGTCATGTAAATACTTAATTTCATGTCTCTGTTCTGAGTACAAATCTGTTAAAATTGATAGCATTTATTGCTGTTTCAACAACTGACAAGAAAGTGAACGACAGGCTTGATCTTAGTCGACCATTATAAATGTAATAATTTTAATTCCTGAAATTTCTTGTATTACTTTGTTGAAGCTTAAATAAGCATGGAATAATACAACACAAAATGTACGTTAACAAAATTATTAGGACAGTTAGTTTGGTCTTAGTCATAATGGGTTGATTAAATCGCAGTCGGGCAGAGTCTCTGATTCAATTTCTTAATCTCAGTATCTTGTCTTTCCAACATATTTATAGGTAGTCCGCTTATGTAAATTAGGTGTATCATCTACATTATTCCTTGGGTAGACTGGATCTAACCAATGTCTTTATCCACAGGTGTAGAGCCATCTACCCCGGTGGACGAAATAAAGGGATTGGTTCGAAATTTCAATCACTTGAAGAAGCCCGGTGCGTACAACTAGCGAAACGTTGTGAATAAGATGAGGATAACAGTCCGAATATTATAAATAATGCAAGTAATCATAATACCTCATCTCAGGGATACAGACAGATACCTGAAATTTCTTTTTTTTAAAAAAAACAATCACCGTCTGAAGATAATGTTAAATTTGATATATCTGTCTCGAATTTTTAATCATTATCCTATATTTTTATTCTTTTCATTGATTGAATAAAGGCAAATAGCTGAAAATATTTTTAGGTGTTCTGTATGATTTCGACTATCTTCTGATCAGTTATCCGAATTGTACCCTTGTTTTTTATTCGGATAACCGACGTACTTGTGATTTCTTCTTCTTTTAATTACGGTGTCCTATTACGACTTGACCAAACATTGTTCTGCACAATTGCATATCCTCTGTAGCTATAAGTAACATTTATATTTTTTGTTTTCTTTTTTTACTATAATTCTCACATCATGTTCTGCCATTCTTTTTTCCCTATGTCTCTTTTGCCTTCAGTGCGTTTTGTGAGTCTCAAGTTCTCCAAGCCTGCTTTACTCGTTATGTTCCCTAAAAATGTCAACTGACTATTTTTCTGATTCTCCTTATGAGTGTTCTTTCATTGTTTCCATTTTCATTAAAACTTTCACGTTGTTTGCATGCTCTGTCTGTGGTATTCTTATATTTATTCTGTAGAAATGG
Source organism: Acanthosepion pharaonis (assembly GCA_903632075.3). NCBI lineage: Eukaryota > Metazoa > Mollusca > Cephalopoda > Sepiida > Sepiidae > Acanthosepion > Acanthosepion pharaonis. The sequence goes on from CAHIKZ030001225.1 coordinate 842,811, forward strand.
GTTGGAATTTTTAGGTATCCTGGTGTACTAGTGAGCCAGCCAAAATGAGCTGACTCATTTTATAGTTCACCAATAGAAGGGTTAACCAATCAGAAGGCTCAAAATATTCAATGCGACGTGTATAAAGGCGGCCATGTTTTTTTTTCCGAATATTATGCACTTCCAGCCTTTGATATCGAAGACTGAAGAAGTACGGAACAGCTGCTGGTGGTATTGGTTATATAGTCAGATTCAGTAGAGTGTCTGACTCATGAGTGTTAATCTTTAACGTTGTTTCATTGAACAGATTACGTACTGCGCTGTATTCTATATTCATAGACTATGGTGAACATGGTCAACAAAATGCATCTCTGTTGCTTCAAGTCTCCTCTTCATCTGTGAAGAAATTGCCGAGCATTCACTGCTACAGGGTAGGATTACATTACAGCTTTTTTTTTTGTTTTTTTCTAACGACATTTTCCTCTTTTCCGAGGTATCTTTGCCTATTATAATTCAGCTTTGGATTTCGGTACCATATTTTCCGTCAACTGTAAAAATACTACCCAGATATTTGAACTTCAGTAATTGCTTGAGTTTGACATCACCAATTCATAGATACCATCTTGAGTTCTTCCTCTTGCTGAAGACAATGTATTCTGTCTTTTCACAATTCATGATTATACTTTTTCTTTAGGGTACCTTTACTACATTGTCTCAGAGTTGCTCCAGTTTGCCATCTGTGTCTGCCATCAACACGGTGTAATCTGAGCATCTTGCATTGTTAAAATTATGCACAACGATAATAAATCCTGGTAGGACTTATAGTTCTCTTAGAGGGAAATAACTCCTATCGGATTAGGCATCCTTGTCCTAGGACTCTTTTTATTTGTGTGGACAAAGGAGAGCAAGAAGAAGGGACTAATCATAAACTACGTGAAGACAGAATACATGGCCATCAGTAAAAGGATGAACCCGAAATGCGATTTGCAGGTCGGGGACCTGAAATCAAGCAGGTGTGGAAGTTTAAATATCTAAGAAGTGTTCTGACAGAAGACGGCAAGTGCGTCACTGAGATCCGTAGACGTATTGGAATGGCCAAGGACGCATTCCAAAAGCTGGGCAGAGTATTGCGAGACAGAAGGATCTCTTTGGTAACAAAGAAAAGAGTACTGAGCTGTTACATGACATATATCCTCCTTTACGGCAGAGGATGTTGGACGGTCTTCTGAAAGATGGAAAAGGAACTAGAGGCGACAGAGGTGTGGTTCTACAGAAGGATGCTGAGGATACTATGGACCGAGCATGTGAGCAATGATGTCATGGAGAGGATGCAAACACGAAGGAGGCTTATAAACATCAGGAAAAGGCAGCTGAGGTTTCTGGAATACGAAATGAGAAAGGAGGGCCTGGAGAATCACTCACAGTTCGAATAGAGGGAAAAAGAGACAAGGGAGAGAGACGCATGACATACGTGGCAGACTTGAGCAAGTGGATGACAGAACATGGGGAAGGTGGCAGAGGGAAGAACTTATTGAGAGAGCTACATGCGGTAGGGAGGAGTGGAGAGACATGATCACCTACGTCCTGAAAAGATACAGCACATGCAGGTTTCGACTTATTTTTTTTTTTTGATTAGATCAAGTATCCGAACAATCAATTATCCGAATAATACCCCGCGTCTTATTCGGATAACCGACCAATTTAATATAAGGTGTAAACAATACAGTGCTCAATATGGTTAGAAAGAGCTAAGAAGTATATATGTTCGAAGTGCAACATAAAGTTTCGTTGTTCCACCAACTCATCAGGCACGAATTACTAAAAATCAAAAATAATAATTTGTGCCTAATGTGTTGGTAGACTGAAAGCTCTTCGAAAATAGGTATATATATATATATATATATATATATATATATATATATATATATATATAGTTTCTTTGATTTAGTTTTTTATAAAATTTCTCATGCGATCTAATAATTTTTTTCTTTTCTGATGACAAATTATTTAAAAACTGTTCGAATGTTCTTTTTCCCGAACGCTTTCGACTATACATTTAGCCATTTTCAAGGATGAAATATTTTCACTGTTAAATAAGATATAGTTTTTTGCATGTATGTACTTATATAATGTTTTTTTTTTCAAAAATGTTAACAGTTGAAATGAAATGTGCATGAGAGGATTGCTTCCTAAATACACAAATTTATATAT
>CAHIKZ030001225.1:847500-870000 GCA_903632075.3 Acanthosepion pharaonis
TTATGATCACGTGGTCTATTCATTAGAAATGGAATCACCTGGGTTTGCTCACTGGTGATCTGTGTCCAAATTCCACTGTCAGCAACGGCACTTTATCCCTATACAACAATATTTTAGATAGATAAAGCACTTCGTAAGGTGTGGGCTGTACCCGTGAGTGCGATTTTGTATTTCTTTATGGCGTGGGCTACCAGGAATTCTTTCAATGAATCTATTGGAATTTTTTTTTCTAAACAGTTCGAGGGCTCCAACTACAACTGGAATTGTTGATGTTCTCATGTGCCGCATTTTTGAGATTTCGATTTCAAGGTCCTTGTATTTCGGTAGCTTTTTGTAGATCTTCAAAGATACATTGCAGTCTGCAGGGACAGCCATGTCAATAAGGAGGCACTTTTTTGTCTTTGAGCTCTATTATTATTATTATCTTTAATTTCTGTTGTATGCATATTTCCTTCCGAGTTCCAACCAGATATCTTATGCCTGAAAAGCCATCATGATATTTTCAGTGAACATTTTGCAAAATAATAACAAAACGACCTAAGATCACACACATTTTAATTTGATAAAACCCGTTGTAATTTGTGATCTGTACTTGTGAGAATATCTTTTTTGTATTTCTTTAAGGCATGAGCTATTAGGTGTCCCTTGAATGAATCTATCAGAACCCTTTCCAATCAAACCGAGGGCCACTGGAATTATTGATGTTCTTATGTGCCTCTTTAAGATCCTAGCATTTGATAGTCTTTTTTTTAAGATCCTCAAAGCTAAATTACAGTTTGCAGGAACTACCATGTCAAGCACATTCTGTACTTGTGGTCTTTGATCACTATGTCTGGATGATGGGCTTTCATTGTCTTGTCTGCGCATGTGTATATTGTAATTGATGTTCTGTCTGTGTGTATTATTATTATTATTTGTGTATGTTGTATTTCCTGCTTTATATCTTATAGAGCCGGGTCCAAAGTATGGTTCATAGACCCTATAGGAGAATCATCATTTAATTGATAGCACTTTTTTTAGTATATGTGATGTTCCTAGTAGGGCGATTTTTTGGGTAACTTGTCTGTTAATGTCACCTGGGATACTGTTAGTAAAATTATCCATTCCTTTTCTCATATGGCCCGGTGCTCCGATTACTATTGGTACAATCTCAGTCTTCATTCCCCCACATCCTGTTAATCTCGATCTCCAGGTCTTTGTATTTAGACAATCTCTCGATAATTTTCATGGAAGTGTTTTTCTCAGATGGTACTGCTATGTCAATAAGCAGACAATTCCTGAATTTCTTGTCTTTTTTTTTATATAAAATCAGGTCTATTGGCTGTTATTTCCCTGTCAGTTTGAATTGGCATGTCACAGAGGATAATCATGTCATTATTTTGGATAACTGTATCTGGTTGGTGTTGATACCATCTCTCAGTGGTTCCGATTTTGTGTTTCTTGCATATCTTCCAGTGCATATATATCGCCACTTTGTTATGTCTGTGGGTATATTCATTTTTTGCCAGTTCCGGACATCCTGAGATAATATGGTCGACAGTTTAATCATATTTTCGGCAGATCCTGCATTTCGAGTTAGTTCCATCCTTGATTATGCAAGTAATGGATAGCGTCTTGAATTGAGGAATCGGAGAGCCGAGTTCGAATTCCAGTCGAATCCATTACATTCACTTACGTGCTAATACCCTTGGAAAAGGTGAGAATCCTCTTCTTCTCCCTCCAGCTATGGTTAAATAGCCGGACAGACTGGATTCTATAGCCTTGGATGGCAACTGGTCTAGGAGAAGGAAAACTCTGAATTCAAAACCTGCGTAGGGTCGTTTGAGGACCTTGTGGCACGTAGTGCACCAGGTCTCTGTATTCGGCCCTACAAAAAGTGTGGATGGTCCTGCACGAAACCTTCACCACTATAATCAATTTTCATGTGCTATACATGCGGGTTGGGGACCGCTTGTGAATTCCAAATTCCCATGAAACTCCAATATTGGAGCAGGCTCAACCCACCCCGGGTGTATGCCCTTACAGGTATAGGTAGGGGTTGATTATGGAACAGCGATAGGGCTTTAGTCCTGAGCTGTTTCAGCTTTCAACCCGGTGCTCCACAGTCCCTGATGTGTTTTCTGTTGGTCCACATCTACTTCTTTCGTTCTTTTTAGGGATTTGCAATGCAACGGCTTGTATTACTATTATTATTATTATTATTATTATTACATACCCGTTGTCCTTTCACACTAGAAGAATCTAATGGCGCTCACTGCAACTTAAAGAAATTATCCAAAATACTCCACATTATTCTTACTCATTATAGAAATGGAGTTGTCTGGATTGTTTTAATTTATTTTCGGATTTACAATTCTAATCTTCGAGACTTTGCCAAGTATTCAATGATGATAATTACGGCTGTCACTTTCTTTTCCAACAACTGATGAAATCTCTGATAAATTATTTCCCCTATTTACCTGATGAACGAAGCAGCTTACATTATTAATTAGTAATTATATATCGATTTGAAATATGCACAACATGCCTGTATTTAATATACGCCCATGGATAGATGAATCGATAGATAAAAATGTGTAACGTCGTTGTAAAGACTAAATCTCTCATACGTAGAATTATTGTTTATCCACTTCCGTCAGTTAATATCGCCGAGTGGATGTGTGGTTATGGATGTTTTCTCCGAACGTAGATCTACTTTTTGCGAGGATTCGAAACACTCTCTCTCTCTCGCTCTCTCTCTCTCTCTCTCTCTCTCTCTCTCTCTCTCTCTCTCTCTCTCTCTCTCTCTCTCTCTCTTATTTCTTAAGTCGTGGTCTGACACTGATATAACCTTCCTGGTCATCGTTGTTAGACAGCTATTTATTTGATTTTCTGATGAGACACCGAGTGCATATTTACTTAGGTATTTCTTAAGATGTTCCCAGTAGATATTGGAGTAATTACAGATTAGAATATCTTAGAACACAGGTTCCTTATTGACATTAAAATCGTTTCATACCATCTGGCATTTCCTGATGTTTTTTTCATGAAGTCTAACAGACAGTAACCTAGAAAATATTACCAAGACATTAAAAATCTAAGGTCCACGTACAAACCACATGGCTTCTTTGATTGACGCTTTTGCCTTAGTTAAATCAATGTCTTAGATTAATAAAGGCATTGACAATGATAGAATATATATATATATATATATGTGTGTGTGTGTGTGTGTGTGTGTGTATGTATATATATATATATATTATAATTCTGTGTCTTCCTTTAGTTAACACGACCATTACATTTTGCCAATACATCATAAATAATGCTCCATTCCGTTTTGATCGCGTGGAAAGACGGAAAAGACATATCAGAGACGCTACATGGTTTCAATGAGAAAATAAAGAAAAAAGAAAGATCTAAGGTTTAATGTCCGTTTCAGTGAAATGGAAAAATTTATCAATTTCGAATCTTTTTAATTTTCACCCATTAATTCGTAAAATAACAACTAGCATTTTTATTATTGTTAATACAATATATTGTTAAAGTTTATAATCTCAAAATATTGTGAAGCTCAAATAATTATGTGATTTTCATAGAACACGTCATGTACTTATTCAAACATTAACTTAACAACTAAAATTCATCAAATGGATTTCATTATTTCAATGTTGGATTTGATTTTTAACATTTTATACAAATAATAACAGCTAAAAATGAAATCGAACATTTAAATAATGAAATACGAAAATATAATGCGATACTAAAAACATTTTGACTAACAGCAATACCTTGTCGGTCGTTTTTAATGAAACTTGCATATATCGATGTATAAAGATCAAGTTGAAGCTAGGCAATCACTTAGCAAATAAGTCTATCTGAGTGCCTATCAAGAAAGGCTTGAACAAATACGATAGCAGTCTTAGAAGCACAGATTAATGACACAGATTAATTAAACGATTCATCTTGCTTGGGAACTAATTTTCTCTAAATTAAGATAAACATTTTATTTGTATAGATTATTACAGTAACTAAGAGAAGCAATCACTCATAAATTTAATACATTAAGTTGATTTACCTCCCTAGAACGTGACATGAAAGATATAAATAAATAAATACACAACTGTAATTATTACATAGATAGATCTAATGATGAATCTAAATGATCTATAGATCATTTGTTTTAAGATTTTTTGCATCTCACATTGTTTTAAAATCAGTTTAATCAGAAAAATTAATAAACAGAAAAATTTCGGTGTATATTAATTGCAGGCTTCTTCAACATCTAGTATTGAAACAATGTAGGATATTAAAAATCTTAAAACAAATTAATATATGAATACTGTTGTGACCAAGTAATTGCAGGTTGCAGATAAATAGTGTATTGAACAGTAAATACAACAGAAAAGTATTACACAACTTGGGAGTGTGTGTCCGTTGACCAGCGTTCAGCCTATATCACTGTTAATATTTACCTCCACCTACGAGGGATGTATGTGACACAAGGCCGAGTTTACCGTGGATTCTTCAGTCCCGTAGGCTCGGCCAAAAATAAGCCCTTCGAACCCGTATCAACGGGTTCAGGGCCTGTGTACCTCCCCCGGAAGAAACTTTGCCCTTCGACAAAGCCTCGTCCGCGTTCCTCTCCGCCGAGGCGGAATGTTCGACAGTAATGAACGGTCTATATCACCGTTATATTTAACGGCCCCCACGTGGGTCGTATGTGGCACAAGGCCGGTTTATTGTGGGTTCTCCGAGCCCGTAGGCTCGGCCAAAAATATTCCCTTTGAACCCGCCTAAGCGGGTTCAGCGTCTGTCTACCTCTCCGGACAAAACTTTGCCCTTCGGAAAAGCTTCGTCCGGGTTCCTCTCCGCCGAGACAGAGAATTTGACAGCTGAACAGTTTAGATCACCTTTCCCACCGAGGCCTACTTTTCCTAGTAACTTTATAGTAAGTGGAAGAGTCCACAATAGCCTCATTAGAGGGAAGACACTACAACAAATACAAACTGACTTATGTTGGTTGGTTACCTGTTACTTTTTTTTGTTGTTTGTTTTTTGTCTTTGTTTTTTTTTTAGCGGCATATCAACACCTCTAGGGGTTATGTAATGCCCAAATCTAAATCTTTTGTACGTAATTTTATGCTTTTACGTACAGATATTTTGTACATGTTGTATACCCCCTCGTTTAGAGGCAACGGTCTTGATTCACTCATAGTAAAGTTGTCTTCCTCTTTTTGTTTCTTCTCTTGGTCAGCTGATCGTTAGTTGGTTTCTTCAGAGGTAAATTGAGAACTTCAACAAAATGGATTTTAAACTTATCTATTTTATTAACACGTTTATTTTTAATTAGCCAGTGGGGTCGCTATTCCACCCCATTAAGGAGCAAGCTTTGAGACATGATTTTAACACGTCTATATTGTTCGACACTCCCTGAAAAGCACTTTCTATCTCCCTAACCTTCCCACGCTAGTTTTAACCAGTTAAAAAGGAGTTCCTTCGTTTTGTCTAACATCTGAACTTAAGATCAGCTTCTGAAGGTCTGAGCCCAAAATACACTGCCACTAAAAAGTAATACTATGAAACTGTTATTTAACACATCACTTTCAGGGTAAAGGTATGTTTAAATATGTCTTTTGTAGATTATAAAATTTATAGTTTTGTGGCTGCTGGTAATTTCATTACGGATACGAATTCTTGGTAATTTTACTATAAAAAATGTATTTTTATATTTTTAAATGTTGCATTAATTGTCATTTTGCTATATAAAATGTATTATTGGTCATCTTACTATAAATATGTACTGTTGATTTTTGTTTGGAGGTTTACTATTTGCCCGTAGCTGAGACCCTTACAGGTGCTACCACCTCGGGTAAGGGTGAACAATGGAACAACAATAATTAAGAGGTGGTTCCAAGCTCCTCAAAGCCTCCAATCTGCCGATTAAATACCTTGCTGTCGGATGTAGTCAAACTGACCGAATTGAAATCATTAAAATCTTATTTAATAAAACAAGTATGTAGTTATATTACAAAACAATGAATCCAGCGTTCATATGACTAACGTGAATCACATTCTATCTCGCTAATGGAGATGTGGTTGACATAAAATCCATTTTTCTGGTGACGCTCTTTGATCAGCAAAACAAGTCAAAATAAAAGTTCTCAAAATTGCCTTATATATTTACCATTTCGGTGGATTATTATTCAAAATTAAATCATATATTACTACCCGAAAGTATCTTCTTTTATGTGCCGTGTTTCTTTTAGGACGTAGGCGATCATGGTCCTCCACATCTTCCTGCCCTTTTGTAGCTCTTAAGAAGTTTTACCTTTTTGTTTTTTCTACCAAACCCTGTTCCACCACCTATTTACTCAACCCATCTAGTAAGTTACACATTGCTTTCCTATGTCCGTCTTTTCCGCCATCTGTCCTGTGATTTCCCAAGTCGCTCTTCCTCAATACGTGCCCCTGGGATTTCAGCTGCCTCGTTCTGGTGTTAATGTTTCTTTTTGTTTCCATTCTCTCCAAAACCTCGTTGTTGTTCACATGTTCGGTCCATGATATCCTCAGCATCTTTCTGTAGAACCACATTTCTGCTGCTTTTAATCTCTTCTTCATATTTGAGCAGATTGTCCAGAATTTGCTGTCATAGAGGACGACAGATATCACGTAACATTTCATTACTCTTTTCTTTGTTTTTAATACGCTGCTTAGCTTTTGAAATGCATCTTTGGCCATCCTAATATATATTCGGATCTCAGTGTCGCACTTTCCGACGTTCTCGAAAAAGTTTCTCGTTATTAAAGCCGACATTGAAGCACATAATGAAACCCGACCTTTTTGGGGGTTTTTTCAAAGACAGCAACTGTCCAGATTTTTCACCCTGAAAAATTTTCGCTTGCTATATGTTTCGGTTTCCATGTTTTACTACTTTTGCCTAGATACGGACAAGACCAATTTAACAACGGTCGTCTTTATATGAACAATCATAATACCTTCTCCGACCTTCTGGCTCATAGTTGATCCGTTAGATATAAATTGTCACGCAGAATGGCAATTTGTTACCAGCAATAAAAACCTGGCAAATCAGATTAGAGTTTCGATTAGACTCGATCGCTGTCAACGCAAGCATTCTCAAAGTGTTATATTTATGGGAACGGGTGAGGAAATTATCGCGAAAGTTGGTACCGAAAATTTGGAGACATGTTGTCAAAGCAACTCAGCAAAATCGTTAATATACTCAATAACTATACAATATTAATCAGGCTCGACTCGCTTCTGCATATGTAGTTGCTACATGCCTGCATAGCTGAGTATTTGTGTTCAATATATATATATATATATATATATATATATATATATATATATATGAAGAAATATACTCTTAAGGTGTGCTATATTTATGGGATAAAGTGCTCAATATCAGAGATAGAGCGTGTGTAAATATAAAAGTGAACATTGAAGTCAACACTTAGAGTCGACAGTCTGTTTCATACGAGATGCAATCGTCAGGTCACGAGTGTTGTTTTTTTTCTCGGCTATTTATATATACGGGTCAGTGGTGCATTGTGGGTAGTCTATTTTGGCGGGTATCTTGCCGGAAGTCGTTTATTTATTTATTTATTTGGGTTAGATTATTTTACTTGTTTTTATTTTTATTTTTTTTTTATATTTTTATTTCTTATCTTACATATTTATTTACTTATTTTTATTTTAATCGGTGTTTTATTAACGTAGTAAAAATTTGTTTGTATCGCTTATTTAATAGTTTTGGTTTGGTTTGGGAAGATAAATATAATTATTCAATTTTGGGGTTGATTGCTGTAGAATTCTAAGAATTATTTTGCCGGAGCAGTTTTTAATTTGTTTCTTACTTCATTTATTTATTTGGATTGATTATCTTTACTTGTTTTTTCGAACTATTAATTTATCTGGATCGGTTTGTTAGTTTATTTATTTGGATTAATTTATTTTATTTGTTTTTTATTATTTATTTATTATACTGTATATTTTTATTTGCTCTTTTTGGTTTTCGATTTTTATGTAACGTAGTTTTTTTTTTTTTTTGTTTGTTATATAACAGTTATAGCTATGTTTTTCATCCGATCTTTGGTTTGATTCTTATAGTCTAATATTTTGGTCATAATGGTTTGTTAATTTGTTTATTATTTACTTTATCTATTTGGGTTCATTGATTTTGTTTTTTCTTATTTATTTTTTATATTTTGTCTATTCTAACAAGTGTGATTTGGTAATTTTGGGGGGTTAATTTATTTTACTTATTTTTTTGTCATTTTGTTTATCTATTTATTCTATTTTATTAGTTTTCGATTTTTAAGTAACGTAGTAGAAATTTGTTTTCATGCCTGCATTTTGAGATGAGTTTGGATCGTTTATTTAATAATTTACTTTGGTCTGGGAAGGTAATGATAGATATTTTTTTCCTCCAAGCAAAGTTTGCAAGTTTTGGATTGGTTGTTGTAGGCTGATGATCTTTTCCTTATTTTCCAAGATATGTTTAGTGTGATGTGCGTTTTGTTTTTAATTTCCCAGATATATTTAGAAAGCACTGTGCTGTTCGCGTATTTACTATTTGTGAAAGATGTTTTGTGTGCATAATATATATATATAATTCAGGGAATTTATTATTATTATTATTATTATTATTATTATTATTATTATTATTATTATTATTATTTGTTGCCGTGGAAGTTTCACAGCTTTCTGGTTTGTATTTTGTTTTTCATTTTTCTTATCGTCTTTGAAATCAAACAGTGTTTTTGAAATTATTATTAATATCTTTATTATTATTAGTAGTAGTAGTAGTAGTAGTCGTAGAAGTAGTAGTAATAGTAACCATAGAGATTTCAAGGTTTTCATGTTTGAGTTTTGTTTTCTTTCTTTTTTCACTGAAATTCAAAACGGAATAGTCGATTATATATTAGGTATTAGCATAGAATAACCGTCGAGAAAACAATGTAATTATTATTATTAGTAGTAGTAGTAGTAGTAAACACGGAAATTTCAATGATTTCATGTTTGAACTTTTTTCTTTATTTCTTTTTCTCAATGAAATGTCTTTTCCGTCTTTCCACGCGATCAAAACGAAATAGTCGATTATTTATTAGGTATAAGTATAGCATAGCGGTCGTGAAGATTAAGTAATGGCGGGAAAGCAGAAATATAATTATAATCATTATTATTATTATTACTTAATATTACATGAAAATGCTTAGTGATGGTAAACTAATGCATGTTTGTTATTTCGTGCTTCATGGAAATGTTGACGATTACTAAAGCCGCATTCAATAAAATGGATAATTATTTGTATCTTCTCGTGATGAACGACACAACTTAAGATCATTTCTCATATGGATTTCTCAGAATATTTCCGTTCGTAATCGCTAAATCGACAAATGTTTTCATTCAATTATTCAATGAAGTTGAAAGGTTTCGAACGAAGAACAGCTAGCAAAACCAATCGATATCATGGATATTTATTTAAGTTACCTTTGTAGGTTGTAAGGCAGTTGTGGCATCCTAAATTTCCAGGAACCGGTTCTATAAAGGCAGGTAATCTTTAGGAACCTATTCCGCTTAATTTCTTTTCAACATGAGAATGGAAACAAATTTCTTTATTGTATCAAAAAGAATTAAACAATTTTGACAATTTAATAGAAAACATTTATTTAGTAAGACATTTCCAGACTATTTCCAGATTGATATTTCCATATTCCAGATGTTCACATCTTATTTCTCTTCAGAATTAAGATACTTTTTACTCTAGTGTCATCAACTGTGTTATGGTTTTCGTAGCTATATTCGAACAGAATCGCTGCAGTCCCAAAGATCCAATCAAAGACCGATTAAATTTATGACCAGAAGATATGCCACATTTTTTAACTTCAAAACGGTAGGAGGCGTGTGTTTGTTAGAATGTCACTAGGCGAGCACACGAGAATAGCGTAACTAATATTTTACCGAGACCATCGGCTATAAATATATAAGATTATTTTTGGATAATTCAATAACCAGTTCGCTAAGCTTTTATAATTTTAAGAATCTGTTCGAACGAACCATTGAAAACCGGTAGGATGCCACCACCAATGCTATAAAGTTGGTTACGGTCAGGAATTACAGAACTAGGAAGTTTAGACATTCTACTAAATGGGAAATACCATTTCTTAGTCTGAACAGTATATATTTTAACGGTATATATTGAGAGGAATTTTTTTCAAAACAAGTAAGGAAGAGTTATTTTAAGAGTCTAACCAAAGAATTGGGTATTAATCAGTCTAATAGAAAGAAAACGTTTAATTCTAAACTGTGGAGAATGCAATTTCCCTGCATGACAATTTTTAGATAATAAAGAAACGGAATGTGTGGAGAGCTATGATCGCTTACGTCTTGGATAGACATTGGATTAAAAAACAAAAGGTGACATGTGAGAACTAAATTACTATTTTTATTTATAAATTATTACGAAACCAGCAGATTTGTTTGTATTCGCCATTTTATAATCTTTATCGTAGTAAAAACAGTCACTGCATATTTATTAACGCATGTCAACAAAGCCAAACGACAAAAATATATAAATATATATTATTATCCCTTCTTTTGATTTCTGTTGTATACTGATTTCCTTCCGGTTCTTAACCAAAGACCTAAAGTCAAGAATGACATCATAAGATTTTTCGATAACCATTTTTATATAAAAATAAAAATAAAATCTCTATTTATGGGAACAGTTCTTTTTGTATTTCTTTAAGGCATGGACTGCCAGAGGATGACCTCAATGAGTCAATAAGAACTTTTTCCAATCAATCCCAGGGCCCCAGCATAAAACTGGAATTATTGATAAATTCACGTGCCACATGTTTTAGATTTCGACTTAAATATTGTTGTATTTTGATAGCTTTTGAAGGTCTTCAAAGATATATTACAGACCGTAAGAATTGTCACGTCAGTCGTTACGTTCATTCATCCCTATGTATTGACGATTAGCTTTCATTGTTCCATCTGTGTCGATTGTAAAGTCCGATGAAATTGTTACAGATTCTATGTTTATAACCGAGTCTTTCTTGCAGTTTCCTACCTACAAAAGTTGCGTATTTTTCAGTGCAGATATTGACCTACCCTGTCATGCCGACTGCTGTATTAGGTGGAAGCTATTACCGTGAAAACTCATACATTATGGTCAGTTGTATCAGGGTGTTTATCGCAGAATCTGCATTTGAAATATTTGCTAGATAATTTCTAGTTAGTAAGCATTAGTCCTGTACACCAATAATTTCAGTTTTTAATCCTGCACTACGTAACCACTGATTGGTATGGGATTTGTCTACATCAGCTTGTTTGACGCAAGCAGAGTGTTGACCATGCAATTATTTATCATGCCATCGTTCCTGCATTTGGTTCGCTGTATTTCCTTTTGCCTTCTTTTAGGATCTTTGCCGCTGCAGTCAGTGGATTATGGATTACTTGCTCTTCACCCACAGGAAATGCCTTTTTGATTTTGTTGGCTTCCTTTATTACTGAATAAAGATTCTTATTTCTTTCATGTTCTTTATTTTCTTCGGTTTCTGTCCACATTTCTTTTCGGGTCCCACACAGAGACTTAAGGTCAGAAATGACATGTTCCACTGACCAACTAAAAATAAAACGCACACACACACACACATATATTTTACGTAGATAAAGACCTTTGTAAGGTGTGGGCTGTATTTTTTAGTAAAATTTTTTGCATATCGTAATGCATGGGCTACCAGGGATTCCTTTAATGAGTCTATTGGAATCTTTTCCAATCAATCCGAGGGTTCTAACTACAAATGGAATTTTTAATGTCCACGTACCACGGTTTTGAGATTTCGATTTCAAGGACCTTGTATTTTGAGAGTTTTGTTGAAGATCTTCAAAGATACATTACAGTCTGCAGAAGCTCATTTTGTCTTTGCCATCTCTAATCACAATGTCAGGGTTTTTAGCTTTGATTCTTCTGTCTTTGGGTACTGTAAAGTCCCATAAAATTGTTACAGGTCCTATCTCTGTAATTAAGTTTGTGTGGTGTTCATACCAATTTTTATTATTATTATTATTATTATTATTATTATTATTATTAAAACTCGCTAATTTATTACTTATCTTACGTATGCTTTTTTAGAAATATTTTTAAAGTTTATTATTTTTTCTTGTATTTTAGTTTCAGCCAACGCGCATCGGTATATTGCAGGACTGAGTGTAAATGTGGCTTCAATTAACTGATACATATTTGAGAAGACAATTCAATGTTCCTTTCGCGCAGATTATACAGTGACCTAAGAAAAGTTTTTAGCCAAAAGAAATAACTCCATCCAGTTTCAAAATTTAATTACGTAATCCCTACTCAACATAAATAAACAGTATTTGGATCTGGTATAGATTAGGTCCTCCATTCGCTAGTTTCAGTGCTTGTATTCGATTTTTCATGGATTTGATCAAGTTATCAACAATCGTCTGATCCATATTTTGCCACTCCATTAGCAATGTTTCTTTAAGGGGTTGCCACTGACGTTATTTTGGTTGCTCGCTCTTGAAGTTTTCCGTGAAGGTGCTCTCATACGTACTCTATTGGATTCATGTCAGGAGTTTGGGCTATCCATGGTAGTGACTTGATTCCTTGCAATTCCTTCCAGGCCTTTGCTACTTTATTCGCATTATAGAGCGCTCCATCTTCTTGATAAAGGTGGACATTCTTGTCAATCTGATTGATTTCAAATAGTTGGAGTAATCCTTTCTCTAATATTTGACAGTATTTTGGACCATTAAACCACTCATCAACAAGAATCAGCTCAAATTTCCCTCCAAACCAGACAGCGCCCCACACGATTATTCCAATCCCTCCATGTTTTACGGTTGCCTGTAGACATTCAGTGTTCCAAGTCTTATTCTGATTTCTCCAAACATAAACCTATCTCGAATTTGAATATTGGCAGAATTTACTTTCATCTGACCAAATTACAGACTGCTAAAATTCATAATCTTTGCTCTCGAATTCTCTCGGCCAGTTCATACGCCTGTTCCTGTTAACCTGTGAAATCAAAGGCTTCTTACTTGCAACACTTCTGTGATAGCCTGATTCTTTCAGTGTCTTTCTCACCGCATGCACCGATATTTCCATGCTGTTGGCGACATCTTTGACACTCTGGCGATGGTTTCTGATGACTTTTCTCTTCAAAACCCTTTTCGTTCGCTCAGACTCGATGCTTGGTCTTCCTGAACGTTGTTCCACACGACAATGGCCTTCTTCATTAAATTTCTTGACAATATTATTAACCGTTTAATAATTAACCTGGAAAAACCTCGCAATTTCTTTATTTGACTCGCCACACTAATGCTATCCTATTATTTTCTCTCGTTAAAATTCATCAATTTCCTTACTCTCGCGAACTTTCGTTGCAAAATATAAGTCAACTATCGTTCATAGATTAGAGTAGCTTGATACTAACACGGTGTTGTCTGAAAAAAAAATACGTTATTACACAAGTCAAAATTGCTGTAAGTAAGGGTGGCTAAAAACTTATCATAGCCCACTGTATCCAAGAAAGTATATTCAAAATATTTTTTTTATTGACAAAGAAGGAGATATCAAATAACTTATTATTTTGGAAAACAAATGCTTTTTTCATCATAACATTATAAATGTAACACAGTACACACATACACATAAATACAAACATACGCACATAGATATATATATATATATATATATATATATATACAGTGTAACCCGGATATAAGAGACCCTGATATAAGAGAAACTCGGATATAAGAGAGATTTTCTCTGGTCCCAAATTAGAACCTGTGTTAATGTATATAAAATAGACCAAACCCGGATATAAGATAAACCCGGATATAAGAGACTTCTTCTCCGGTCCCGACAACTCTCTTATATCCGGGTTACACTGTGTATATATATATATATATATATATATATATATATGTGTGTGTGTGTGTGTGTGTGTGTGTGTGTGTGTGTGTATGTGTGCATATAATTTTTCATTAATCTGTAATAATGATGGGTGAGAAAACGTTAAATGATGACGGGTCACTCCTGTCAATTTTGATACATTCAGATATATGTGTGTGCGTGTGTGTGTACGTGTGTATATATATATGTGTGTGTGTGTGTGCATTAAATTGAACTGAAGCGTAAATATATAAGAAAATTTCTAAAAAATGTAGAATTTTTTATAATTTTATGTATGTTTTTGATGTAATTTATCCAAATTAAATATCTATCTATCTACCGGGTACAATGGGTAAATTGTCGCCATTTTTATTTTAAATTTCACGCGTGCGTGTTGTTTGTTTTTCATTTTGTCGATTGCACGGTATAGCAAGGTCAGTTTGGCACAATCTGTGAGAAAAAGAGCACTATGAACAATTCACTTCGCCAGAAATTTGGAAACAGCATGCTGTAGTGCTTGGCATTCGCGCTAGAAGCTCTAATACAAACATTTTAGAGTATTTGGGTGTCAATCTGAGGACAGTTCAGATAATTCGGAAAGAATTCGATGAGTCTAATGGTGATTTCGAAGGTACAGCAGCTCGGAAAAACTTACTCTGATCATTCTGATAAGAAAAGAACCCCCGAATCGGTTGATGAGACACTGAGGCCTACAAGAAGTGCCTTGAGAATGTACTGCTACCCTGGGTCAAGAAGGTAGCTACTTGAAGACATTAAGTCTGGCAACTGGACTCTGCACTATGCCACACTGTTGTAGAGTGGTTTCACAGAGGAGGCTTGTATCCGTACTAAGTCGGTCCTAAAATTGGTTCGACGTACAAAACGTTAGGAACTTGAAATAATAGTTAATGACGCAGCAATCTAGTTGTGGTGGTTGATACTTTAATGTCCGACATCGACTGACTCGACCAACTCACTGAGAGTATTTAGTAACCCCACCACCACCACACACACACACGAGGGCGTCATGTGGCACAAGTCCGGTTTAACGTGTGATCTCCGACGGGGGTATCATGTGACACAAGGTCGGTTATTTAATGTGGGATATCCGAGCCCGTGGGCCCGGCCCAAAAATATGTCTATTGAATTCGTATAAACGGGTGCAGGGACGGTTTACCTCCCCGAAAGAGAATCCGCCCTTCGGCGTAGCCTCGTTCGAGTTCCTCCCCGCCCAAAGGCAGAGAGTTCAACCGGTCAGCCGGTGGTCCGACTTCAGACTGAAATCAGACCAACTCACTGAGGATATTTAGTCACCTCCCCCCACCACGAGGGCATCATGTGGCACGACGCCGGTTTAACGTGAGGTCTCCGAGCCTGTGGGCTCGGCCAAAAATATGCCCATTGAACCCGTATAAACGGGCCCAGGGCCGATTTACCTCCCCGAAAGAGACTCCGCCCTTCGGCGGAGCCTCGTTCGGATTCCTCCCCGTCCGAAGGCAGAGAGTTCAACCGGTCAGCCGGTGGTCCGACTTCAGACAGAACTCAGCCCAACTCGCTGAGCCTACTGGCGACTGCTACTACTACTACTTATGTGTGGGAGAGTCTATTACAATAGAATAGGTATGTTCTAGTATAACAATAAGGCATACAAACGTAGTGATGATGTTTCTATTTGGGTGTTGAAAATGCGTATCCAGTTTTTTAAATTATGTAACGTCATGTTATTTCATTTGTATTTATTTCAATGTGATGACATTTACAAAGTGTGTTTCTTATAATAAATTCGTGATACCTGTTGCCTACTTTCATCGGTGTGCTGTTCGCCGCAGGATTTTATTTATTTTTTATACGTATATTTGCTTTGTGAAATTTTAATGTCTGTTTCATTGGTAAAACATTGACACGGCTGGGTCTGGGCGAGCTAATAACAGGTTGAAATAAAATAAAAAAAAAACTCTGATCTGAGCTGAAGCCAGTCTCGGCACAAGCGTAAGAAATATTCTGCCAGAAAGTCCAAAGGTAAAGCAAAACGTATTTGTGCGCATTTTGTGTTTTCAGAAAAGAGATGCACATTAAAATATAAAATAAATGGAGCGTGGAAATATGGAAAATTTGAATTTCATTACGAGTGCATTGCATGGTCAAAACTTGAATGGTCCTTCAACTTTGATTACTGGAAATGGACAGGAAATCAATATTTATGCATTAAAGAAATGAAATTTGAATTTATTGGCAGGAGAATTTTGGAATTTGAATGCAAATTAGAGCGTACTTAAGTATCTCCCAGAGTTTTATAAAAAAAAGCCGATAATTCTTTACATTGTCTTATGGCAAAAGAATTATGAATCAATATTGTAACTAAATAAAGTTACGTTTCAAAGAATTGACAATAGACAGATATTTCGAGCGAGAAAACTTGAATATAAATCAGAATGTATTTAAGTCCTTAGCAGAGTTTTGGAAAAAGTTTTTTTTCACTTTTTTAGTATTGTAAACTAAACGAAATTTAATCAATATTTCCCATAAACGAGATGTATTCTGAAAATCATTGCGAAAGGAAAAGTATTTTTGATTTCTGATGTAAGAATATATAAGAGGACTTAAAATAATGTGTTATGATTCTAAATTTAAACAGAAGAAATTATATATATATATATATATATATATATATATATATATATATATATATATACTGTGTAAGAGCAAAATTGTCCAAATCGTGTAACAGCAGAATTGTCCAATTGTTAGATTAAGCTTTGAAACATTATCTTAGAAAGGATTAAAGATATCTTACTGGAATTCTCCAAAGTTCTCATAACACTATTAAACACAACTTTGAACAATAAAAGTGTATTGAGCTGTAAGTTGAAATGATAAACCCTCTTCCCTTTATGACCTCTTCATTCAGTTTTCCTCTCTACTGTTCCCTATTTTATAAACTTATTCAACGATTTCTTGTTGGTTATTGAATGGACTTTGAAGAGAGAAGCCAAGTTATGAATTTTGGTACCATTACTGAAGCACTGGTTGATCTTTTTCGTCTTATCATTGCTCAGTTGAGAAGACATAGTGGGGCTGACCCAAAACAATTTTAACCTGTTCTCTTAATTAATTCAAAGAATTTCTCAGTGATTCTTTCGACAAATGGTGCCAAGAGGTTGAAACGTCTTATCTGACAACCTGGGAAAAAGAAGCTCAGTTAGTATTTTTTTTTTTTTTTTTTTAGATATTAAACATTTTGTGGGGTGGACAATTATACCATGCTTTTACACGATTTGGACAATTTTGCTGTTACACCCGGTATATATTAAAACAGAAGAAATTCTGTCTATCTATCTAGCTCCCTATCTATCTATCTATCTATCCTTTTTTTAATCATTTCACCCCAATCAAGGCAAGAGTGCCACTATTACGCAGGGAATTACAGAGAGTGAAAGTGAAAGAAAAGACTGTTTAGGGGGGATTGAAAAAAGAATAAAAAATGAACGAGGTTCAAGTCAACAGAAGGCGCTGATTGACACTGCAACTAAATTTGTGAAGATTATAGTTTTCAGGGAAGCAAGTAATGGGAAGAGAGTTCCACTGTCGGGAAGTGAGAGAAAAGAAACTGTTGGAGTAGAAGTAGCGGTTACATTTAACTATTTCAACAGTAAAAGTGTGGGACCTAGATGCCAATCTAGTAGCACGCTTAAACTCTTGTAGTTGGGACATCAGGGAAAAAAACCTTATCAGAGCAGTTGCCATGAAATTATTTATATAAAACACAGAGGGAAGCCACATCACGTCGGTGAGAGAGTGACTGAAGATGAAATGCCAAGTCAGGATCGATCCGATTGCAGATCCTTGTTTTGATTTTATGAAGAATCTCGAGATGAACAGCAGGGGCACCAAACTAGATGTAGCAACAGTATTCAATGCATGGACGAATGGTAGATTTGTAAATATGCAAGATGGACTCTGACGAGAAAAACCTTCTGGCACGACACAATGAACCAGCTTTCCTTGTAGTAGTTGTAGCTACTGTTTCAATGTATTCCTTCCACTTCAAGTCAGTTGAAAACGTGAGACCAAGAAGACGCAGTGAGACGATCTCCTGAAGCCGAGCATCAGACATTCTGATGGCGAGCAGGGAAGTTTCTCTATGGTCGTTAAATGAGAGTAGTTTAGTTTTGTACGCATTAAAATTTAAAAGCCAATATCCTGCCCCAGCTAACCACTGACTGCACGTCCTTTTCAAGAGCAGCGGCCACGTTAACTTTGTCAGCTCTAGCGGACTTACAATTGAGATAAGAGTAAATGGTAGTGTCATCTTCATAAATGCTTATTGAGAACCGATGATATTAGGAAGATCATTGATGAAGATCATTGATGAAGATCAGAAACAGCGTATTACTCAGTATAGTGCCTTGAAGGACACCTGCGTTCGTGTCTAAGCAATCCCGTTCAGAACGACCTTCATTTCACGATAGGAATGATTGGATTAAACCAAACAATCGTCCTGTAATACAGTAGCCCTTCACATAGAAGACCAACCTGCCAAACCCTGTCAAACACCTGTGAGATATCTAGAGCCACAGCTCGAGCTTCGTCGTTATTATCAAGAGCTTGATACTCAGTGATGGCCGTAAGCAAATCAGCGATAGACCGGAAAAAAAACGGAATCCATATTGTTAGTCAGAGAGTAGGTCGTGAGAGGTAAGATGCTTAACAATTTCAGCGTTAATGCCTTGAATACTTTGCCGAAAAGCAGTAGGAGACTCACAGGGTGATATTTAAAACAGAAAATACAGAGGAGGACATCCAACCAAGTGGAAGGCAGAAAGCAGCGAGGCAATAGTTGTAGAGTTTGGCGAAACCTGGGGCCAGCTCGGGAGCACATTTCTTTAGGACGACGGCTGGTATCCCGTCACCTCTGCTTGCTTTATGGGAGTCTAATTTAGAAATGATGTCCGAGACCAGTGACGGGATTATATGCATATCACTCAGTATAGTCTGAGTTCAAAGTGGGTGCGAATCAGGTATGAATACTCCAGATGAGTCGAGTGTTGAGTCGGAAGAGAAATTCCGAGCAAATTATTCCATCTAATCTACTGTAGTAGTCAGGACTTCGAATTGATTGAATAGGGGGGTTGATTGACAATTTGCTGTTGTTCAGCACACTCTTGCAGAGCCACCAATAATCTCTGGAATTTTTTTTTTCGCTTGAAGATGGAACAGAGCTTAGTTTAATTCAATTTAATTCAAATAATTATATTGAAGTTTCCAGCTCTTGTTTTGAAACATGAGAACTCTTATGTAGCGTGTAGGAATCATATTTTAAAATAAATAATCATATATATATATATATATATATATATATATATATAAGTATTTTTGTAAGAGGAGGTATACATATGTTCCCATGTAATATTATATAGCAGATTAGCGGGAGTGACAGATTAGTTAGACATTTATATGTCTGCTGTATCATTTGATACAGCGTACATAAAAGAAAACACTTTCATTATAAAAAAAAAACTGCTCTAAAAGCGTTATCTTACGGAAATACACTAATTGATCGTCTTTCTTTTGGTGGATCTCAAAAACCTATATATCTCTCTATATGTAATTAAATTATTTAAAATATTCTACGTTAATAGAAAAGAGTGCCCAATATGCTTTGGTCGACCGTATGTTGATACAAACAGTGTGGACATAGAAATAGACACCTTATGGTTACTTACAGTACTACAACATAAACGACCATTAGACTACATGCATTCTCTTATTCATATATATATATATATATGTGTGTGTGTGTGTGTGTGTGTGTGTTAGATAAATGGATAAAATCCGACAAATATTTTAATATATTTTCTGGTTATACGTTGTTTTTATAGATACAAGTTATTTGAGTAAATGTCCTGTTTTAATTAAACAGTATTACATATACCGGTCTGAATGTTCGAGAAATTCCGTAGAAAATGTGTTCTCCTTCAGGAATCGAACCTGTATCCCATAAGGAAACCGCCATATAGCTTGATGTGCTGTTAATAATTCAGCTACAGAGAACTTTCCAGTTAGCATAGTCCAAATTACTGCTTATAAACACACATCTTCGACGATCCATCAACGAAACTTTCAGCCCGGAAAATGTAATTAATACTGTTTAATTTAAACAGAACGTTTACTCAAATAAGTTGTTTCCATAAAAATAACGTATAAAGAGAAAATATATTCAAATATTTGTCGGATTTAATCCATTTCATTTACGCACTAATTTGGAATAACCGGAAAGTTATCTGTAGCTGAACGGTTTACAGCAAAACCAGGCTATATGACAGTTTCCCTATGGGATATAGGTTCGATTCCTGTCCGAGAACGCATATTTGCTACGAAATTTCTCGAACATTCAAGCTGCTAAATGTAATTAATACTCTTTAATTAAAACATATCATTTACTCAAATAAGTTGTATCCATAAAAATAACTCATGTTTATGAGTTATTTTTATGACTACACACACACACATATATATATGTGTGTGTGTGTGTGTGTGTGTGTGTGTGTGTGTAAGTGTGTAAGCAAATATATGGATATAGATCCGACAGTATGAAGAAAAATATATACGGAAAAAACAAACAAAAATCCTCATAACAATGATGCTGTTTTAATGTTGTATTGTCAACGTTATATTTTGAATATGTCTAAGATGGTTTATTCAGGAAACGTTCGACGTTGACATTATCAAACAACATAAAACAGCATAATTGTCATAATAATGTTATGATTTTATGTTGTTTTTTTCCGTATATATTTTTCTTTATATATATATATATATATATATATAGAGAGAGAGAGAGAGGGGGTGGAAAGACGTACGACAACGTGGAAAAGGTTCTCGTCACACGCGTTTCGTCCGTGAGGTCTCCATCGGACGAAGTTCATGTTTACTACGACTACACATGCGCACTAACGAGAGATGTTATCCCATATATATATATATATATATATATATATATATATATATATATATATATATATATATATATATATATATATATGTGATAAACATATAGTTTTGAGGTATGCAATATTTATGGGTAAAACTGCTCAATATCATCCATATTGTATAGGTAAATAATAATAAATAATGCGTCCAAGCATGAAACAGATTGTCACCACTCGCTGTTGACCCCAGTGTGCACTTTCCCCTACGATTACCGTTAATCAACGTTGACCCTGGTCAGTGTCTAGATGGGAATACTAGGTGCAGTAAGCTTGGATGTGTGGGCGGTGTATTGGATAATGACTCGGTATTGGAAATCGGAGAGCAGAGTTTCAATTCTTAGTTGGGTTCATCGTATTCCCTTACGCGCAAATACCTTTGGGAAAGGTATGAAGCCAACACCACCACCACCACCAATTCTTCTCTTCCCAGATAATTAGTTAATTAATGGAAGTTTTATTAGCAAAAATCATTTTTATCTCCAAAATCTTCATACAATCTAAAAATAATCTCTGCATTTAAATAACCTGCAAAGGTTGATAAGCCTTAAAAATTAAATCAGCCTGTTGTAGCGAAAAATAATTATTATATCAAAAGATTCTTTCAGCCTAAAAATATGCTCTGGCTTTGAAGCCGTAAAAAAAAAACGAATCAATCATTTAATCAATCAACCTTCCTTGTTTTTCTTCCTTTCTCTTGTCCTCTTTTTCGCTTTCTGTAACTGCTTCTCTCCAGCTTGATAGTAACTAGTATTCTATATATCAAATTCTGTGACTTCGGTTAGTCTGTCCGTCACACTCTCTTAAATAGTCATCGAAACCAAATTTTGGGAGAAGTGTAAACAGTTAAGGGGTTACAAAGTACAGTTGGTTTTGCTAGGGTGTTTAGCATATACAATAAATTTTCATGAATTTTTTGGGAAAAATTAATGTTTTCTATTTTAAAATACTCCAACTGTTCTAACAATTTATTCTTTGTTGTTAAAAAGGAAAAAAGAAATTTTCTTAAAAAAATATTGTTTACCATGAAGTCCTATAAAATTAAATTAGCTTATTCAAATTTCATCGATCGGTTTGCGAAAACGTCGAGTTTGTAAATCTAAAAAAAAGTGTTAGCGATAATTTCAACAATACTATGTATTGTTGCAAAAAAATTTCTCGTGATTTAAAATGGCACAAAGCAGTTACATAGTAGGAAAGATCCTATCTACTTGACTTGAAAATCCTCATGCACTTTTTCCCGGATTCGAACACTGACGTCGAGTGCTAGTTAGAAACACGCAAGCCTCCCAGCCGGGCTTCCTTCACTTGATCTTAACTCGTTCATCTTGCTTCAGCGCTCACGCAAAGAAAGACTTAATTACTAATTATGACTTTAACAACTCAAAACCTCATCGAAAAAGCAGTTGCATTGGCTGTAATAATAATAAGTACTACTATTAATACTACTATCAATAAGCAGAGGCGTAATGCTAGCAGTAGTCGTAGTATTATGAGCAGTAGTAGTATTTGTAGTTGATGTAACTGCAGCAGTAGTACTTCTGGTAAGAATTTTAATATAAACACTTGGAAACTTACACATCCATGAAC
>CAHIKZ030001225.1:872500-890000 GCA_903632075.3 Acanthosepion pharaonis
TTTATTAACTATAATTTTTACAAGAAATGGGTTTGAGATGAAAGCGTTTAGCATGAGGCTTTATTTAAAATTCGATACGGGCATCAGATTTTTCTTACCAACTTCTCGAATCGCCCAGGAATCGCGTCAACTGATTTCACCAGGAACTCTTGTGGTATGGAAGACATAACTTCTTCCATTCGCCGTTCAAGTTCTTCCAAAGTCCTTGCTTGATATAGCAGACTTGCACCTTTAACCCAACCTCAAAGAAAAAAGTCAAGGGTGTTAAGTCAGGACTCATGGTTGGCCACTCATGAATAAAATGTTAATGGTCAGAGTTGAATCAGAGCCGGAAACAATAGTATAAAAAAGTGGTCAATATCAAGGTCGCATATTTTATCTGACCTCCTAATTTTTAAAATTATATATATATATATATATATATAGAGAGAGAGAGAGATAGAGAGAGAGAGATTTGTATGTACAGTGTAACCCGGATATAAGAGAGTTGTCGGGACCGGAGAAGAAGTCTCTTATATCCGGGTTTCTCTTATATCCGGGTTTGGTCTATTTTATATACATTAACACAGGCTCTAATTTGGGACCGGAGAAAATCTCTCTTATATCCGACTTTCTCTTATATCCGGGTCTCTTATATCCGGGTTACACTGTATATATATATATTTATATGTATGTATATGTGTATGTATTCATGGAAATGCATACGTTACTCTGCCCACTCTCTCTCCCCTCACACACACAAACACACACACACACACAAACACATTTTGGTTGTTTTTTCCTCTCTAATATCCGTCTTTTACTTCCTTTTTTCCATGTCTTCAATTCCCTCGCTTTCTCTGACTCTTTTTTCTCTCTATGCATCTCTCTCTATCAAGTTTTCTCAAGCTCTCTTTCCCTATTTATCCGTCACTCTCAATTTCTCTAACTCACTTTCCCTCTTTGCGTATCAGTGTCTTTCTTTTTTGCATAGTCTGCCCTTTCTCATTATATATATATATATATATATATATATATATATATATATATATATAGCGAGAGATATATATATATATATATATATATATATATATATATATATATATATATATATATATATATATATATATGTATGTACGTACGTATGTATTTCTCTCTATTTCTTGCTCTCCACCAGTTCTATTTATATAGCCAACCCAAACTGGTTTGCGTGTGCGTTTACATACATCTTGCTTTGTTCAACGTGATGCGTGAGTACGCAAGACTTGCTCAATGGCCTGATCGCCTATCAGCCTCTTCTTTCTTTATCTTTTCATTCGGCACGGAACAAGTGATCTTCTTTAGTCCGTCTTTTGTTTTACTTCTTTTCTCCTTCTCCATTTGTCTCTTTTTGTATTTTTGTCTTTCTGCCGCGAAACTTCAATTGTAGGAGGAGCTTCGTCTAACACTGAAACATGCCTCTATTTGAATAGAACAGCACAGAATGGACGCTCACAAAATTCACACACGCACCAATACGACCTCTTGTTTTCGTAAAATTTGAGTCGATATCATAGCCTACGCTTACTTTCAAGTACAAGACTGATGGTAAAGGAAACGGGGAAACAGCGTAATTTTTAACGTTATTCTATTTCTGCCTCCACAATACCCAATATTGACGGTCATATTCTATCAAAGGAATAGTTTCAAAAATCAATGTTTATTTAATATACGTCTATGTTTCCCTTTAGTCTTCTTTCTCGCACGCAATATTAAGGTTTTCTTGCCTATCTTGTTTCGTAGTTTCTACATTAAATGTCTGAAAGGCAATAGTTTTCTTGTAATCAACGGTTCTTTTTATAATCACTGCAGTTGCAATAATTAAAAAAAATCTTAGTAAATATAAAGGATAAAAAATTGGATCAGTAATGTTTTTGATAAACGCCATCTGTCTTCCTGCATGGCAACTAACGCTGGACAATCTCCTCAAAGATGAAGAAGAGACTTGAACCAAAAGAAAGATGCTGAGGATACCTTGGAGCGAAAAGGTGAGCAACGAAGAGGTTTTGGAGAAATCGGAAACAAAAGAGAAACTTTTATTTAACATCAGGAAGATGCAGTTAAAATTTCTGGGGCACGTAATAATGAGAAAGATGGCTTGGAAAACATGATACTCACAGGACAGATATAGGGACAGAAGAAAGCAGCACAAATATACTTGAAGAGCTTCAGTAAATGGATGGTAGATCAGGCTTTGGGAGAAATAACAAAAAACTTAACAGATACAACAGACAAGAAAATGTGGAGGACCATGATCGCTAATATCCTGAAGGGACACAACACATAAACGAATAAGAATGTTTTTGATTGGTATCGATATGACAAAAATCTTTTTTCTGTTAGTCACAAATTGGTTAAAAGGCTTTTGTTAGAATCAAGCGTTTTCTAAGATTTCATAGCATATCTTCTACAAGATAATCCTGTTTCAAAAGCTTTTTGGATAAATACCCTGACTTTAATTTAATCTAGGAATGGAGAAGAGAAAATTTGACACAAATTTGAAGACGCACTGGAATAGCGTAAGATACCTTCTAAAAGCCAGACGAAGTCTTCAGAATCAAGTTAGAAACAAAGGAAAGTCTAATATCAGTCTTTCCATATGGCAGTGGATGCCGGACAATTTCCTCACAGATGAAAAGGAAACATGAGGCCACAGATACCTGGTTTTGCAGAAGGATACTGAAAACGACGGTAGTTGCAATGAAAATAGAAAGGAAATCGATACTTAGGACCAATTGAAAGTCGTGGACACTAAATGTACAGCAGAAAGTAACTAGAGTGGTAACTTGCGTTTTATATGCAATGTTTTTTTTTTCTGTTGTAATGTCTCTTATAAACTTATAGCATAATTTCACCATTATGATTTCTTGTTCTAATCTCAGCTATTCTTCTAGGTTTCTTTTTAGAAACAAAAATGCTTTCTGCTGATACTAAAGTACTTCTGTAATGTCTTCTAACATACTTGTAGATTGGTTTACAAAGCCGGAACATTAACATGGAGATTCGTGTGATGTTGTTAAATAGAGTCATCAGATCGAGACTGTCATATGGATGCTAAGCATGAAGCCAAACTCGTTCAGAAATATCAAAACTGTCAGTAGTATGCAAAGGCTTTCTCAGATCAATTATATATATATATATATATATATATATATATGTATGTATGTATGTATGTATGAATAAAAAACCAAGAGGAATACTGTTCTTTGCCGACTGGTTTCATCCTCTGTCCTGAGGACTTTATCAAGGTAATCCCTCAGAGGAGAAAACGCGTCAGCTAAGAATAGTATTACCTCTTCACTTTTTATTCATTTTTTCTTTTACAGATACACAACAAATTTCCCCACGGTCAGATATGATTGTTCAAGAAAGAGCGTGTGAAATTTGATGTTCAAATACAATCATTTGGACTATGCTAAAGAGACACTCTCCCTGTAGCTGAGTGCTATAGTATGTCAGATGAAATGACGCTTCCGTGTAGGCCAACAGTTTGATTTCTGTTGAAGAACGCATATTTTCTACGAAATTTCTCTGATATTCATGTAATTAATACTGTTTATTATAAACAGAGTATGTACTTAAATAAGTATATCTAAAGAAAAAACAAATAACGTTGAAACTGAAGATATATTTTAAAATTGCTGGACTTTCATTTTTAGTTATATTTTTATATATATATATATATATATATATATATATATATATATATATATATAATGGCAGGATGTATATATGTGTGTGTGTGTGTGTAACGTATGCACGTCTGCAATTTTTGACGGATTTGCACCAAAATTTACATGCACATGCTCCAAGTTAGTGGAAAGGCCAAGACCGACTTTGCATTTCCCAACTCCAATCGATAGTGGAAATAATCGATTTTTTCATGCTTCTACGGCAGTTTTCATGTAGTTTACGGCCATTTTGTACTGACCAGAGTGAGAGCCAATAGCTGCCTGCCACGTTTAGGCAGGAAGATTCTATTGGCAAACGTGAGAGCCAACAGCTGACTGACACGAATGTTAACTAGCATGCTAGCATGCAAAAAAAATCTATAGCTGCATTCGTCACAAGTGGGAAAAATTTAAATCTGCATGGTACTTTACTCAAATTGGCTCATTCGCTTGCTTCAACTCAACGTTGATAAGTTAAGGCTTCCAGTGAGCTCATTTTAGATAATCTGAAAGATATTTTTCATTTTTTTTTTCATCCTTTCGCCCAAACAAGCCGATAATCAAAATAGCAAGACTTTAGTGAAGGTAAGTGAGAAGAAAGGACAATAAAAGAACAGATTTCAGGAAGGCAGAAGATGACGATTGACGTTGTATTTAATTGTTTAAAGGTCATAAGCTACAGAGAAGGAAGAAATCGAAAGAATGTTCGACATGCGGAAAAATAAGCTATTAAAATAGAACTTATAGATACATCTCGCTATTTCAATATTAAAACTGTGAGACCTAATTGCCAATCTAGTCATACGCTTAAATTCATGAGGTCGAGTAGAGTTCATTTGAACAATTGCCACATACATAACCGTGTTAAAAAGAATACTTTTCTCATGAAGAAATTGTTATAATTAGGTCAAGAAACCAACAGAATGATTCATGCCCTGCATTTTATAACTTGTTATGTAACCAAAATGATTACTCCGCAGTATAATAAGTAAAATCAATACGAACGCAATTTACGCAAAATTTGATACACTGCCAAATTTACATAAATGTAATAATTTAAATAAAAATGAATCCCTTGTGTGTATCTTTTCTACATTCAAATGCTTTTCACAGCTGAAAATTATGCATCTTCCATGTTTTATTTTTAAATAATTTTACTTAACTAAATGCGCACATTGCATATTTTATAAAACACCGTCTTTTATTATAATCACCTAAAATGCTATATAACTAGATGTGTTACTCGAGCCATCATTGAATTTTAGAACTTCTTTTAGTACAATAGGGAGATAGTTTGAGAAACAGATCTCTATTACCAAGGTTATTTAGGTTAAAGAAATTGTTCCAAAGTGTTATACTTAGTTAAATTTTAGTTTCAATTGCATGAAATAGTCTTATATTTTGAATAGTTTCCGACCATCTGTCGATTAACTAATATTTGCATAACCTCTGTAGATGTTTGCCTGTTGCTATTGCATCATGTTCTTGGTATTATTATTGTTATTACAGTGTGATACTTACTGAAAATAGTTTGACAAGATTGATGGTGAAATGGAAGATCAGTCAATTATCTGCCATACGTGATACACGCTTAGGCGATCATGTATCTACATGACTGACGAGGCAGATTTTTTCCCGCAGTAGGTTGCCATTTCTTTCTAGACCAGTTGCCATCCAAGGCTATAGAACCCGGTCTGTACTGCTATTTGCCCGTAGCTGGGGAGAGAAGAAAAGGATTCATACCTTTCCCAAGGTAAGTAAGTGAATGTAATGGATTCGACTGGAATTCGAACTCGGCTCTCCGATTCCTCAATCCGAGCCGGTATTCATTACTCCACCGTAAAGCAATAGACGAGTAATCAACTTTTTTTCGGACAACTGAATCTCAAGGCAATGATTCGGTTGATCGATTCTACTGCCTTCTTCAAGTGTACTCTCCGAAAAAAAGACAAACAGCAAAAACTTGTAGCAAACTTAATTTTTTATCCCTAATGGAAGAGATGCTTATAATATCAGTTTCACATCTTCTTTTCAGTTACACGTGCAGCCTCCACCATGATGTTATCGTCTATCTTATTTATGAAATTGTCCAAAACTTTGTTCAGCAGTTAAAAACGTGATGTTGAAATCTGTACTAGTTTTGCTTATACAGCCATCTGATAAGTCGATACCTGCCGCTCCCTTCAACTTCTTCACTTTCCAGCCGTTCTGCTACTCACTTATCTGAACCTCATCCAAAACAGGGTAATGTGTAAAATATTTCAATACTTTCTTGTACCGATATACAAAATTCCCAACCTAAGAACATTGTAGTCTCGACCAGTATCACTATTCCAATGTCTTGCAGTAACCGTCTGAACGCGACTCTGTTTCGAACTGCCTCTGACTCATCTCTTGACTCGACTTGAACTACTGACTCGACTTGAACTACTGACTGACTCCTTGCCTACTCTTGAGGCGCAGTATTTATTATGTAATAGTCCATTATTATTATTATTATGGGTAAGATCCCATAAGAAAGAGTCATTGTACGAAATTACAGGTGAAATGTGAATCATTGTCGCTCGCATCTATAAATTCTGCTCAGTTTGAATTGGATAAAGTGTTTCACTCGGCGGGATTAGAAACAAGATCTGATAAGAGGCGGATGTACTTTGAGTTAACGGCCATTGGACGCAATGATTTAAACTGAGCTCCATAATTATACAGCGACAATGTTGATGACACGGCATCTCTGGACAGTGGAGTTCCTAGACTGAAGTCAAAGGCCAGGGCGGAATGTACCCCGTTGGAATTCCTGGATACGTGTCCGGAATCAAGTCGCGCCTTCAAGTTGGAGGAGCTGGCTAGATCTACTTTCCCAAAACATGGTACGCATGGATAAATATATGTCCGGCTTTCAACCTAGATATGCTGGGTAAACTGGTCAGGTACTCAGCTGACACTATGATCACGCCTGGTCATGAAGATGCTGTTGCTGATGATGATGAAAGGGTTTTACTGAAATTTTATTAACTGTGTCTGGTATATGAGAAATACATGTCACATGAGAAATACTAAATACTTCTCTGCTGAATTATAGTGATCTAAACAGCATATTAGAGAATGTAATAGTATTTGAATTTCTTAAATTAATTTCTCAATTATTATTATTAAATGTTTGGTAATATTTTCATTAATTCCTGTAGCTTCAATAAATTATTCTACGACCTTAGTAAGCAATGATGACTAAAAATAAAGAATAATAACCCGGGGGCTTGTTCCTTGTTCCTTATCTGCGCTACTTATTAAAAATCGTAGAATGGCTGTCAGTAAATTGCGAGAAAAAAAGCGACAGAAATTAAGATAATTGAAAGTCAAAAGAATTAATAATAGATAATATAATATTCAAATTATCCATGGGATAATTACGGTACCTTTGTATATTGAACCTTCTTCCTTGCGAAACTAATCAGTATTCATCTACAGTCTTCTTTCTTTAAAAATTTATATTTTTTCCTATTTAGAATTGGGTTTCCGGTTCCTTCTAAAGTCGACTTCAACTTTATACGACTAACGTCTCCACCTAAATTCTAAAATTGTATTTACTATTTATTTATTTGTTTTTTTGTTTTGTTTTTGTTTTGTTTTTGTTGTTGTTGTTTTTTTTTATTTCTATTTTTTCCTCAATCGGAGTAAATAGTTTCACCTGACATCCGGTTCTCACTCCTACCCGTTCTTTTGACCAGGACTTGAGGTTTATCCATTCTTTTCTATTTAGGATTGTATTTCCGTTTCCTTCTAAAGTCTACTTCAACTCTATATTTCTAACATCTCGACCTAAACCCTGAAATTTTATTTACTATTTTATTTATTTGTTTGTTTGTTTTTTTTCTTTTTTCATCAAATGGAATAAATACGTTTATCTATCGTCCGTTTGAAACCACTCTCCAGTCTTTTGAACGGAAGTAGATGTTTATCCCTTGTTTCCTGTTTAGAGTTGTCTTCCCTGTTCCTTCTAAAGTCTTTCACTTCCAGTAGCTCCTTGCGTCTTAGTGGCATTATCGCCTTACTTAAAGTGAATTGATCAAAAAATATTTGGCGTGTAATGAAGTGAGAAGTCCTGACTAATAATAATACGTGCTGAATAATGAATAACAACAGATTTCATATTTATCTTTCATTATAATCACTCCAGTACTTTGGTAGGGTTAGAGTATTTGTGTAAAACGGCCCTTTCTTTGATGTGTGTGAGGCTGCTCCATTGCCCTTTGGAGTTTTTTCTTTGATATATTCATCAATTCAACAGTTTTTTTTCCCACGTGTCCGAATATGACAATAGATTATGTCTGAATTTCTGAGAAGACGAGTTATTATTTACGCTATTTACGTGCAAACTGTTGTCCTCATCTTTGTTGTTGCCATCACAAAGTTTCGGACGTTGTGCCCTCCGGCCTTACTCAGGTCTATATCGACCCGGGTAACTTACAAGGATTTCCGAATTGAAACCTTTATTTACTCTGCAGAGGTAGACTGTTCTCATTTTACTGCTCATGTTTAGGGATATCTCGAGTTCTTATTTTTAGTACTGCTCAGATATTACTCGCCGTCTTCACTAAGTTCAAGTACATACTGCCCAGCCCAGGGATTGAACTCGCAATTACTATGCCATCAAATACACGAATCACGTATGCTATTGTCGCGTGAGACAATTTTGTGTGGAGAAATTGGAGATGGATTGGCATACACCTGATGAAGACCGGAGGGTAGAAGGGTCTAAGCGTTGTTATAACAATAACAAAGATAATAACAATAATCTGCATTTAAATAGTGAAAATAATGTGGTATAACCTTGCACAAAGTTGCTCGCTTCCAGTGTTACCACGACTAACGGGTGAATCACGAATATCCACCCCAGGCTAGAATCATCTCAGCTCAACCCTGTACATAGCTTCTTTGATAGTCTGGCGTGAAATTGAGCGCAATGTCTATTCTGGTAGCCTGGTGTTATTGGACAAGACACCGCCTGTAGAAATCCCACGAGATTCTGGCAAAGCATGATGTGGGCGTTGCAATCACAATTTCTCCGTATAAGTTGTGAGTAGATTTTCTTGATGGCAGACAGTGAAGCTAAAAACACTGCTCCTCGTTCTATCACCGAAGTTAAGTATCGTTGTGCGCGGTTAGTATTTAGATGGGTGACTGCTTGAGAATACCAGATACCGTAAGCAACCTCCTATAATCCGAAATATATTTCGGTTTGAAAGAACCCCCAGAAAGTGTTGATAAGCCGTAAAAAACAAATCGATCAACTGATGACGTGATCAGGAGCACATGCTATGAAACAATAATTGGTAACCTCATTTTGCAAAATAGTTGCAGTAAGTTAATTTCTACGATGCTTATCATAGAGCCATGATCAGTTACCTCGCCTTTTGAGCGTGTATAAGAAAAACCCACGTTTCATATATATATATATATATATATATATATATATATATATATATATATATATATATATATAATATATCAAGGACATACAGAAAAAGTCAATGTAGGAAGATCATAGTGCTCAAATTATTGTAATTTGGTAAACGCTAATTCCTTTTATTTGATCTCAAAATAGAAGGCGTTGAGGTCGTCTAGTGCAGTGGCGAGATCGAGAGAGATTCGCCCCTAGCAGAAAGTAAGGCGGCATTTAATTGAATTAAGAAGATGAAGCAACAATGCAAAATTAGTTGTGTCATTTTTTTCCCTCTCATTCCACTTGTGCCATTTTCAATATCATTCCCCTTATACTCTTCTCTCTCATTCCCCTTGTGCCATTTCTCTCATTCATTCCACTTGTGCCATTTCCCCTCTCATTATCCTTGTACTATTTCCCTCTCATTCCACTTGTGCCATTTCCACTCTCATTATCTTTGTACTATTTCCCTCTCATTCCACTTGTGTCATTTTCACTGTAATTATCATTCTACTCATTTCACTTGTGTCATTTTCCCCTCGTATTTCGCTTGTCATTTCTCTCATTCATTCCACTTGTGCCATTTCCCTCTCTCATTCAACATCTTATTCCACTTGTGCCATTTTTACCTAAATTCATTTTATGGTTAAATAACACATTTACGCATTTACTTTAACGCATTTACTTTGATGGATATACTATGAGTCAGTTGCTGTCGGAGTATTTTTTTCATAGTCCCTATATTGTTAATGCAATAAATATTCTATACAAAACATTTACGAAAAAAAGCTTCTTTGCGGCTTCTTTTTAAATATGTTTTTCGATTTTTTTAATTTTTTTCTATTGCATTTGTTGTTGATTTTTTAATTTTTGTTTGCAATCAAAACAAAATAAATGGCCATAATTCTTATCTTTCTTTATATTTTGTAGATGTTGTCCGGTTTTTTGGAATGTTGTTTAGAGGGTCGTCAAATTCTACGACCGCCCTGGGCAGCACAAAAGCTAGGTACACCGCTGGTGCAATTGTCTTGTGTTAGATTCTTTAGTTAGGGGACAATGAGACTTGGCGTCATAATTTACCAAATCAAACAAACATCTATTTCAGAAAAAAAAACATCAAAGAATGAACAGATTAGATCTAAAAATAGGCAGGAAATTTCCAAACGTAATTAGCTCAGACGTGGCACAAGGCCGAAAGTGTGGGGCACCAAGCGAGGATCGAACTCACTACTCATTTTAGCGAGATAAAGTTGCTAACCATTACACCACGTCGAAGTGCCTACTTTGATGTTTGTATAGTGAGTTAAAACCTCTGGATACTATTGTAGTTTTGCGCTAGATCAAACTAAATTAACTGAGTTTAGTCTTTGCGACACTCACCAATTTTGAAAAGGAACTTTACATTCATTGGAAGAATGTTTGATATTTGTGTCATTATACAGGGTGTGTTAGGTATACAGCAAGTGAATAACAAAGGTGTTGAATTGATTACACAAACATATCGGTAATAACATATCACCCCGTTCACCTTTTATCCTTTCATCGGTCCTCATATACCCAGACTTTTCTCTCACCTTCACTCTCTGTAGCCCCCTGCGTACTAGTAACATTCCCGCCTTGCTTGATGCGAAATGACTATATATATATATATATATATAGCGATTTTCTAAGCATAGCTTAGATGTGGCACAAGGCCTGAAAGTATGGGGCACCCAGTGAGGATCGAACTCACTTTTCAGTAGTAACAGATCTAGCAAAACAAGCTTGCTAACCATTACACCACGTCGAAGTGCCAGCTATGATTTTCTAAGCGCTGCTTAGATGTGGCACAAGGCCTGAAGTATGGAGCACCCAGTGAGGATCGAACCACTACTCAGTCGTATATATATATATATATATATATATATATATATATATATATATATATATATATATATATATATATATATATATATATATATATATATATATATATATATATATATATATATATATATATATATATATATATAATATGTTCTATATAATATATATATATATATATATATATATATATACACCACGCCCAGGTGTATATATATATATATATATATATACACACACCTAATACACAATATAAACATATTAACCCCTGAAATGTTAAAGCTGTTTGCCCCCGTCATCCACACACTCCGATTTACCTGCAAAACATTTATTATTATTATTTTATTTCCTTTGATTTCTGGCGTATACTCATTCCTTTCCAGGTCCCAACCAGAAACCTAAGGTCAGAAATCGCATCATGACATTTTCAACTGAACAATTATAAAAAAAAAAATATTGTACATAGAAAAATCCCTTCGTAACGTGTGGGCTGTATTCATGAGAACATTTTTTTTATATATTTCTTTAAGGCATGGGCTCCCAGGAACCCTTTCAGTGAATCTAATGGAATCTTTTCCAATCAATCTGAGGGCTCCAACTGCAACAGGGATTGTTGATGTTCTCATGTGCCACATTTTTGAGATCTTGATTTCAAGGCTCCTGTATTTTGATAGCTATTTGAATATCTTCAAAGATACATTGCAGTCTGCACGGACTGCTATATCAATAAGGAGGCTTTTTTTTTTTTTTTTTTTTTTTTTTTTTTGCTTGCGGTCTCAAACAACGATGTCAGGGCAATCAGCTTTGATTGTTCTGTCTGTATGTATTGTGAAGTCCTATAAAAGTCCTATCTCCTATTATTATTATTATTATTATTATTAAAAATAAAAAAAATATGATAAATGTATTATAATAAAAAAATTATGAAAATGATTTTAATGAATTAATTAAATTAATTCTAGTATTAACTTTTCCTAGAATTACTATTTAAATAAAGGAGTCTACATCGAGCCGATGAGAACAATCCTTTCCTTTAGCTGCATATTTTGTGCTTCGCCAGGGTTACATGCAGTTTCGAATGCAGAATTTTTCCTTTTCCTAGACCGGTTGCCAATCAAGCATATAAAATCTAGTCTGTCCTTCTATTTACCTATAGCTGGATTAAGAACAGATGGATTCATACATTTGCCAAGGGTACACAAGTGAATGTAATAAACTCGACTTGAATTCGATTTAAGCTCAATCCGAGCAGCAACCCATTGCTTTACCGTACCTCAACCCATGTCAGTACTGGTAGTAACATTCTAAGCGTAGCTTAGATGTGGCACACGGCCGAAAGTAATTGTTCTAGCGAGACAAGCATGCTAACCATTACACCACCTCGAGGTGTCCCATGTCAGTACTGGTATAATGCTTACTGTATACCTACATTTGCAACCCCTTGTTTAAATATTATTTGGGAATATTTTCGTTATTTACTGTTTATTATTTTCGGCAATGAAATGCATGACCTTCTAGAGTGTCTTCGGTGTTTTGGAATGTACTCGCATTTCCTTTATTAAGGAGGGGCAATAATAAAAGAAATGGAATTAAGAAGACAGAAGATAATGTTTGACATTGCATTTAAACTTTTTAAAACTTAAAGTTGACTGAAAAGCATGATACCGGAAGCGAGTTGCACTAGCGAGAAAAGTAACTGTTAGCATAGAACTTGCCTTAACGTCTATCCATTTCGACAGTAAAATGATGAGACGTTTCGTGTCTTCTTCTTTATGTGCCGTGTCTCTTCAGGACGTAAATGATCATGGCTTTCCACAACTCTATGTCCCTTGTAGCTCTTAATATACCTTATCTTTCTGCTATTTCTCCTAAGCCCTGTTCCACCATCTATTTATTCAAGCTCATCAAGTATGTCATGCGTCGTCTTCCTCTGTCTCTTTTGTCCTTTATCTGTCCTGTGAGTATCAGATTTTCCAAGCCTTTCTTCCTCATTATGTGCCCTAAAAATCTCAACTGTCTTCCTGATATTAGTTTCCTTTTTGTTTCTATTTTCTCCAAAACTTCGTCGTTACTTACATGTTTACTGCCCTTAAATTCATTAAATCTTCATACAAAAGACGAGAGCTTATCAGAACAATTGCCATGAAAATATTTATAGAAAAGGTACGGGGACTCTACGTTACGGCGGTGGGAGAGTGACTGTGGCAGAGATGCCAGATATTCTTGAATCTGATACTTTTATGGTCCTATTCCTTACTAATGGACTGTGCATGCGAGTTCAAGATGTAACTGTTAATTCAACTCGGAAAATGATTACAGTTTGATGGCAATGGCGAATTAAAACTCACATTAATGCAGTTTAAGGCTTTTTGTTTATTATTTATTTTCATGTCGCCCATTTTAAAATGAGCTTACCTCTTTTTTTTCCTTGCAGGCTACTATCTCTCTCTCTCTCTCTCTCTCTCTCTCTCTCTCTCTCTCTCTCTCTCTTTGACTTACAATATTCTGGTTTGCTCCAGATAGCTGTTGGCCCGTTCGATAACTCAGTAAATGAATCAGGTAAAACTACTTCCCTACCAATCAAAGCAATTTCCTGCCGCCACGTGTTTCCCGTAATTAAAACGAGATAAAAAAAAAAAAAGAAAGTCACTAACGATATCCATTTCGTAGCTGAAGCATCGAAAGGTCATGAAAATTTTTGACTGAAGATTTTTAGATTAGACGAGAAGGTTTAATCATCATATAAATCGTACTTTAGCCAAATTTCTTTGTCTTTGCTGTTTATTCCCATACAACGCTTCGACAGCGTACACTTTTACCTTTCTCAGAAGTTCGTTATATTTTGGAATATCATATTTTGTGATAAAAACAAAACAAGATTTTTTTTTACTATAGTTCATATGACCCAAGGCTCAAGAGCCACTCAAGGTAAAGGATTACTGAATGACGTGTATGATATGGAGGAGAAACTAAAAAATGAAGTCAATGGATACATAACGATTGATCCTACAATTGTGATGCGATAGAATAACCTGCCACCTTCATGAGTGGCGGCACTATAGGTGGTAACCACCTATAAGTATCCGTGAGGGCAGTGAACCAGAGAGTCAATCTGGTATCTTCGAAATTTACGGCCTTCCGACAGCAGCACGCACACAATCGTACTGACTTGCGACGACCGTGCGCATAACTATTACTTCCTTGCTTGTTGTACTGGTTTCTACAATAATCCTGTTACTATTTCTCCACCGTGTTTGTCCAATTCATATTCCTGTTAGCACGGAATATAACAAATTGAAACGGTTAAAATTGTAGTGTTCGGAAAAGCATCCACGTAGAAGTTTGTTCTGCAAAGTAGCGGTTCTTGGGAATAACTTGTCTGAGTAGAACTTCCTTCTTAGCAAAGAAATTAGTCCAAACTGCTATCAGCTAACAAATAAACATCTAAATAGCATCTAATCATTTTTTCTTGGGGTAATTTATATGCGTAAAAATCCAGATATAAATAAAATATATCTGTAAAAAGACATTATGAATAAAGACAAAAGGAAAACATTTTACCAACGCGTTTCGTCTCCTGAGGGACTTTATCAAGGTAAATGCAATGTTCTTATTTTGAAAACATGTGTTTATAATAAATGTGGTATTCTTAAGATATGTTCAACCGCAACTTCTATCTCAAAAATTCTACACTTATTAAAGCGGAAAATAACTTAGACGGAAATTTATTGAGAGTGCAACTATCGATTCTTGCCAAAATGTTAACTTTTACTCTGGATTTTTTTCAAACGTCTCTTTCCTTAGGAGAATACCCCTTTCGCAAGCCAATACATATGACCATTTTTTTTATTAAAAGAAAACAGTTAACTCAAAGCTTTTTTTAGTTAAGTTGTTACTTCTTTGCGTCTTTTTCTTGAAACCGATGTTTTGGAATTTTCGCCTAGTCATATTGGCAGAGGTGTAACAGAGAAATGAACGTACTTGACCAGCAGATAGAACACTACAAGAACACATATTTTAGGATCAAATAATGGTAAAAATCTATTCAACTAGGAAAACTGACGCAACACAAACTTCCTATATATTTGTCCTTGTACGAAGCTACATTTAGTAAATATTAATGACGCGAATGGCAATAAAAATATATTAGTACCTGTTATTTTATAAAGATACATAGTGTCTGTAGTAGTTTTTTTTTATATTGCTCATAAATATACAATGGCGTCACCTAACGTACAGACACTGTTATATTGCCTTAATAATAGTAACTATTTCGACATACAGTGGTAGTCAAAATTATGTTTATACTTAAATGGTAAAAATCATTTATTCACAAAACATACATCATATGTGCAAGCTTATTTGTTATGTTAACATAATTTTGACTAATCTGAATAATTTAAGTACCCTCTGAATCATACACAGATTAAAATACACGTTAATATATATATTTTTATCGAGAATTATTGATATAAAATTAAATGTTACTGGAAAGATTGTGAGCTCTTGCCCAGCGATCCTACAACCACTGCCATCCTACAACGTACAAGGCAAACGGGGGGGGAAAATGGGTGGATTGGAAGATCCTACACAGAGACTCAAAGATTGGTACCCAACCGAGACACATAAAGGGAGCTGGTCAGGTGGTCTACTGTACAGCGACCCTACGATCATATTTACTCATATAAGTGATGATAATGAAGGTTTTTTTTTGGTTTGTTTTGGTTTGTTTTACGGCATATCAACCTCAATGGGTTATTTAATGCCGACAAAATTTTCATTGTTGGTAATATTTTTCCATCAAAAATCTATTTCTGGTAATATTTTTTCCTTCAAAAATCTATTTCTGGTAAGAATTTTCCTTCACGGGTAATCTACTTTTTCGAAAAATATATTGCTGGTAATATTTGTTTTTCGAAAAATATATTGCTGGTAATATTTGTTTTTCAAAAATGTATTGCTGGTAATATTTTTTTTACAAAGTATTTCTAGTATTAAAACCTATTTTTACACTTTCATAGTGTTTTGACCAGTGTTTGATGGTTAACTATTTGCCCATATCTTGGACCCTAAGAGGTGCTACCACCCCGGATCAGGGTGGAAATGGGAACATCAGCAATTAAGAGACGGTTCCACGTTCCTCAAAACCTCCTGATCAGAGGCCTTGCCGCTTGGTAGTAGTTTGTCTTACCCAGGACGCGGATGTAGTTTATCGTCATACCCAGGACGGGATTATAATGAAGGATTATAATGATGAAAATAATATTAATTTAGAGTAAAGACTACAGCATTCTACAATTATCTGTATTTTTATTAATAAGCGTGCCAAATTTCTCGTCACTTCCCCTCCCCACCAAAAAAAAAATACTTAAAAAAAGCGATACTGGATACACAGCAGGAAAACCTGTTTTAATTTTAAAAAACGAAAGCTAGAAACATTTGAAGATACCTAGCAAATAATTAAATAAATACATGCATACAAATAAGAAGAATAAACGAAGGACTGCGTCATACATTAACCGGGATTTTAAAATCAACGTCACATCTCCGGGCAATCGATAGAATTAGATTCTTTACTGCTCTCTAAGGGGGTTTTACCAGCTTTCTAAATATCATTCGCGTTTGTGGGCTTCATGAATCAGACATCAATTTCAGCCCTTTTCGTTCAAGTCTCTCAATGGGGTTGAAGTCCGTTGATTAGTCCCGCCATTGCAGAACTTTTTGTTCTAAATCGTTTGTCGGTATATTTCTAGTTGTTATCAGGTCGCGAACTCTACGAACAGGCAAAATGATTACAATAGCGAAATGTCTAGATAAGATTTATTATCCAGAATTCGATGCCACAGACCAGTACCCTTTCCAGACATACACACATACACCATGATACTAATCCCGTGTTCAATTTTTGTTCCTATGCAGTGAAACTCGTACACTTCACCAAACATTATTCTAATGTATCACCGGCTATCAAGCCCTAAAACTTTAAATTTCTATTCATCATTTCAATCTACTTTAAACCACTTCGAGTCGTTAGTTAATTGAATGTGTACGCTTATCTTTAACGAAAACTGTCGCATTATGCAGGTCATTCCATTCTTTGGATGGTTGTTTTTATAGTGGTCACTTCAAAATATATGTTTGGTTACACCAGTTCTTATATTTCTGTCGGCCATTTTTATATTGCTGATCAGAAATTGCCTACATGATGATATATGTGTGTCTAAATATGGGCTTCTCCTAGTAGACATCACTTACATTGGAGACATCGTAAGTGGTGTCTACTTGTCGTAATGGCATTTATAAGCAGTATTTTTTAACATTAAACTTTAGAATTTATTACACTTGATAACTGTCGAATTTTTTTAGCTGCATGAGATTCACCCGGGTTTCTACTAAAAAGTAACCTAAGTTTTTTTTTCTCTCGTATTTCCCCAATTCGAATAAAAAAAATAAAAACTTATTTCACTATCTTATTGACGTGTGATGATTAAAGGTTTATTTCAAT
>CAHIKZ030001225.1:895000-897500 GCA_903632075.3 Acanthosepion pharaonis
TAACAGGGAGAGAAAGAAAAAAAAGATCCGGTTGTATGTAAATATCTAACAACGTCAAGTTCTATTTTATATTGTATCACATGGCAGCATACGTGTTAGCGCACTTGCTACAAGTCCATCCGCCCTTGCGCGATGTTACCAGTTTAATTCTTTAGCAAGCAACACGCACTGCACGACGTTGCCAACACAAACAGGAGTTTACTTTCTCCATTCAGAAAAGGATGCGGATTAAGAATATAGGAGTCCAATTTTACAGTTGGTGAGGAGAGGAATATAAATATATATATATATATATATATATATATATATATGTGTGTGTGTGTACGTGTGTGTGTGTGTGTGTGTGTGTGTGTGTGTGTGTGTGTCTGTGTGTGTGTACTTTTAAATGATATGTCGGTCTGGAATAAAAACAATATACATACTTTTTTATGTTACAAGTAAGAAGCACGGTCGCGCACAGCGCATTGTCTCTAAAGCTTATGACAAGGGTGCAGTGCGTAAGACCGAATAGATAGACGAAAGTGTAAGCGCTTACAAAAGGTTCACACCTTTTTCTTCGCTGCGCAACCGTTCGATGCTGTTCCTCTTACAGTTGATAGTAATAAACGACACGCGTACAGTCCGCTTGCAAAACTCACTACTTGGATTTAAGGTGTCTCTCCTCTCCCTCTCTTTCTCTCTTTACTGCTTCGACTTCTACGGGCGTCTCGCTAAGCTCTGCTGCACGCTGGCATCGTCATCGTCGTCATCGTCGTTGTTGTTATGTTAAGAGAAATAACATCACTCGGGTTTAGTCCGTCAGACGACTGAGTGAGCAAGGCGGTCTGTTGGGGGGTAAAAAACAAAAAGGAGAGAGAAACTGGACAAACAATGGATTAATTAATTTTTTTTTTGTTCTTTTCCTTCTGTTATATTTTACGGTTTTTCTTTTTCTTTTGTTTACTTTAATCTGTGCGAATGTGAGGTTATTACTTGTTGTTTTCGAAGATTTGTCAACTTGCGGGGTATTACCAATAATCGTGGATATTTAACAACGGCACTGACCAACACAAATATATGCATTTTAAATGCAGACACGAAATGCGTTAGGCACATTTACATGTATACATATGTAGAGAAAGAAAGTTGCAAGGCACAGCCACATGCTTGCAAAAAGAAAAAAAAATATCGGGTGCATATATTTTAAAAATAACGTATATACTTATATAAATAAACACTTAAATACATACATATACGGTATATATATATATCTGTCTATATATATATAGATATATATAGAGACATATTCAGGCATACATATATTGTGATTTCTCGTGCATGTGTATTTTACAATCAA
The DNA here is from genome assembly GCA_903632075.3 of Acanthosepion pharaonis. Lineage (NCBI taxonomy): Eukaryota > Metazoa > Mollusca > Cephalopoda > Sepiida > Sepiidae > Acanthosepion > Acanthosepion pharaonis. The sequence goes on from CAHIKZ030001225.1 coordinate 896,337, forward strand.
AAGAAAAAACTATTCATTTACTTTATTTTTAAAAGAAATCCTATATTTCTATAGAAATTCGCTCCCACGACATGCGCATAAAAATATTTAAGCGTATATCAGAGAATATTTATTGCAAGAAAGCATTAAAAAACTAAGTTTTATTCTTTGAAATATATTTATATATATATATATATATATATATATATATATATATATATGCTTATTATCAGATGAATACTTTATTTTCAAGTTTATGACACGCCACAACTTATACAGATTTCTTAACCTATATTTATATACAAATCTACGTATAAACTCCTGTATTTATATCAATGAAAATACTTATAGATGCGTGCTTTTTAGAAACGGATAATAACTAGGTAACTGTGAATATGGATATATATATTTAAAATATTATATGCAAATATCATCTTCATTCTTCAGAAAGACGTAAATTTATCTAAAACTGCAAAAAATCAAATTTATCTATAACACGTAAGAAATCAACCGTTGAAAGAAAAAGCTCATATGACATAAACGGAACATTAAGAAAATATTTTGACCGATTCCTTGTGAGAAAAAAAAAATTCCTTTTCAGTTTCCTCGTGTGAAGGAATTTCCAATTTCACAAGTTTATACATAAAACACATTTGTTTGTTTTTGCGAGAATTCATAGCACCTGTTCAAAGAACACGTATGGTCTAACTTTTAAGTTTTTCGCTACTTCTTGAAACTATTGTCACTCGCTACCGTTCAAATATTTCTTGTCACCAAATCTTGGATATTTACCAATCATGAATTACGGGCATACAGCTTCAACATCGGTACCAATAAAGTCATCCAGCAGTGGGAAAAGTAAATCCCAAAGTCAGACACCCGTGGATTTAGAGGTAGGTTTTAAGTAAGGAACAACTTACTTGTTGTTTATTGTTGGTTTCTTTTTTGTTTCTTTTCTTTTTTCTTTTATTTTTCTTTTTCATTTTGCAGAGGTCATTCGGTTAAGAAATATAGATTATATTTTTGATACAATCGCATTATTTAATTACTATTGTTTTCTGAACCATTGCTATTTTCTTTTACTTTTCTTATACTTCACAGTCTCATGTAATTATTACTTTCCTAGTAGAGGGATAGAAATTAAATCATGGATGAGTAATACTTGAGAGTATAAATGGTAATAAT
>CAHIKZ030001225.1:902500-1065000 GCA_903632075.3 Acanthosepion pharaonis
AACACTGAACAACTTTGAAGATTCCTGTATCCACACTATATCGACAAACACTCTGTTTCCGACATTGAGTTACTGTCCTCTATGAATATAGCAATTTTATACATTATATATCCTTACATATATCGTCACACACCCACACAAACACTCACACGTACATACACACACGCACACACACACACACATATATATTGCTAAAGCTATGCCACCCCTCTTCTTACTCCAAAACCCTACGTACATCTCTTATATCTTTACTTACCCCTTTTTTATTTTTCCCTTTTTTTTTCTCCTTTCCCTTTTTCAATATCCGTTGAGTTGACCAATTAAATAGATCAATGTCTGATCCTTACCCCCCCGCCTTCCTAAGTATTAAGTATTATAATAAAAAGAAATATAAAAATAAATTTTAAAACTCTCCCTTCCCTCTCGAAACACGACCATGTCTCTCATACCATTCCTCACCACCCTCTATGCCAACTTTTATAAGCTTAATAGTGCCCGTCAAAAGTGTAAATTTTAAATTCATTTTTCGTTTCACCTTTTGAAAGTGAAGTCTGAAGTTCCAGAGAAAAATAAAATTCTCTGGTGAAATAAATTATTACAAATGAAGCCTTAAAGTGGTCTGTTTTTTCTTTAAATTAAATTATTCGCTCTGACTTAACATTGAGCACTCAGGATTTCATCCTCCTTGGGATTATCCATACGGATTACCAAGATTTTCCTTACTTATCTATCTATCTATCTATCTATCTATCTCTCTCTCTCTCTCTCTCTCTCTCTCTATATATATATATATATATATATATATATATATATATATATATATATATTAATAGAAACAAAATCGCTTTAGTTTCCTTTCTTTGACCATACGGTCAGTTTATGCAGTGGGATGCAGTAATATGAATCTATTTTCGGGGTGTAAGATGAAATTTGTTGGAAAAGTATTTTATTGGAAAACATTGCGTCATCCGTGATTGCATCAGATTGTCATCACGCCCAAACACTATTTTCTAGACTGTCATTAAGTTGCCCTACTGCCATTGTCTGCGATGGACCTTACTTACGAAAATTGTAACGCTGTACGAACACAATGGCAAGCCTTACCTGTGATCAAAACAAAGTACTATCAACTGGCTGGGAAACTCTCTTGATTTAAATCCAATCAAGTATCTGTGGTCAGTTTGCAAGAAACGACTTCGTGAAATGGATACATAAAGTACTAACATCTGCACTGGGTCATGTTTTATTGGAAAAAATACAAGAAAAGTAAACAATAACGGAATTATTCGTTTTGTTTGAATTAATTTGCACAAGAGTGTATATAACTGTGTATTCGGGTAGCAATCTCTCTTTTATACAAGTTTCGTTAAATACAACTGACACGCTACTGCATTTAAGCTTGTTATCCTATTTTGCTTGTGTTCGTATAAGTTTCTTCATTTCTGGATATAAACTGTGTAAAAACTGTTCGAAATTCTATATATCCGTGCGCGTTCTTCTATTATGCTAGCCATTATTAAGGATGTCTTTTTTTTTTGTTTTATTAACGGAATCTGTAGATTTTTATTTACGTATCTAGAGTGATAGAATGTTTTTTCTTTTTTATTCTCAAAACAGGGTGAACACTTTACTGCTGTGTTCATAGTTGATGTTCTTGCGTGTTGACTTTTTTCTTTTTATTATTAATGCTTCCATAATTTTTAGCATTTTTTCTTAGATTTGAATAAGGCTATTATAATTGTACTTTCTACGAGTATTTCGCTGATAGCGTTTGGTAGTTTTCCCCAGGATTTTAAATGAGTTATACTTGAGTTATGGTCAGTGAGATGTTACTTGAATGTTCTTGATAGGCATGTAGTGCTATGTTCAACGGAATTATTTATGAATTTGGTTTGATCAGGAAGCCAGTTCATTAAGGACCATGTGAATATATATATATATATATATATATATATATATATATATATATATATATATATATATATGCGTGTGTGCGTGTGTGTGCGTGTGTATGCGTGTGTAAGAATTTCAGATAGGGTATATATGTAAAAGGGCAAAATGAATATAGACAAAAGCAGAAAAATTTTTTAAAAAACGGTGAAATCATAAACTCATGTTATTTAAAATGTGTAACACAAATTAATCCCAAATTGAAAGAAATTAATTACAAATTAGCATTTAAAAAATCAAGAATTTTCTGTTTATTAGACATTGAATTGTGTCACTTCGCGTCCTCCATAGCTTGCCCGAATTTTCAACCTAGCTGATGACTATTTATGAGTGTTCTTAAATTTAAACATTTTAAAAATCCAATCAAATTTTTGCTCTCTTATATAAATACTCGTAACAAAATACAATCCTTGCATTTGCCTGGATAAAGTTTCTCAGAGGACGAAACGCGGCGGATAAGATAGGTTTTTTTTATATATATATATATATATATATATATATATATATATATATAATTCTATATGCGCAGTACTTAGCTGAAAGTGCTCAGCATCAGTGATAAAGAACTAACATACTGAGTTTTATGGATATGAATTTGGAAACCTGAGTTTCACACTTTTATCATCATCAGACAGACTGGTTTATTTTTTAAAAAGTGAAAACAGACTGTTTTTGTAAAGGTCACAAACTCATATTCATACAAGTAATATATATATATATATATATATATATATATATATATATATATATATATATATATATATATATAGTGTGTGTGTGTTTATCAGGCAACTGAAAGACAAAAGCAAACTAATACTATATAACGTGTTTTGTCCTATAACGCATTTCGTCAGACTAAATAGCGTTTATAATGATTGAATGATATATGTGTCTTGGGGGAGGAGGAAACATAAACGTGAAGGTCAGTTATAGTTGTGCACTGAGGGGGAAAGTTCAAGATGTGACAAACTTAAATTTGTCGAGTTTCAAACTTTTTTCGTGTTAAATTTCTTATAAATTTAATATTTATATATTTGCCCGCCCGACGTGTTTGGGCATATAGCCTAGCCGATTTTTACAAACAGCACAATGGATGCATTAGTCGCTCAACTAAATGAGCCTGAACCACCCACCCTAATAATGCTGCTTTAATTAAGAAAAGAAACAATTTACTAAAACGAAAATATAAGGAAAGTGTACTGATTGCTAAACCATCCCCAGTAAAATTGCATCCAGATTCTTGCAACATTTCATCTTGCTTGGCAGATTTTCTGTTATCTGAATATCGGATATTTAGAACCACAATGATTAAAAAATGAGCAGTGAAACTGAATGAGACATGTCGAAACAAAAAATTATATATATATATATATATATATATATATATATATATATATATATATATATATATATATATATACATATATATATATTGCATCTGAACTTAATGGATTCTATGAGTCGAATTGCAGTTTCTTGTGTCCCGGCGTTTAGTGTTTAGTTCATGAGATATCCTCCGTAAACAATTGTTATTTCTGTCGGTTTAAATTACACTGTAATTCAGAAACGTATATACTATGTAAGATGAAACTTTATCTAAGAATATTATATCTCGCATGTAACACACTCGATCAAATGTCTAATATGTATACATATATTACGAATACAAAGCATAAGTTATGATTTTTTAATCAACTGATTAGGCAAACAAAATTAATGTCATTAAAAAGCCTAATATATATATATATATATATATATATATATATATATATGTGTGTGTGTGTGTGTGTGTGTGTGTGTGTGTGTGTAGATAGATAGATTATTATTATTAGTAGTAGTAGTAGTAGTATAGAATATTATTAATTCTGATCATATGTGTCACTGGCATTTAAATTTCGGAAAAGAAGGAACAATTTGTTTTTAAATTGTCTTAAAAATTATTTAATCACCAGTTACTTACCATCGCCTGAAGAAGATCAATCAAAGTATTGAAACATGAACGCTTTTGTGTTGCTATTTCAAAATGTTTTTATTATAATCTCTTATAATAAAAATATAATAATAATGTATTGGTCTAGTTTGTATTGACTCCTTTTTAAAAGTAAACGCTGCGAACAGCGGAATTTTACTCCATCTGTTCTTTCTCTCATTTGTGTATATATATATATATATATATATATATATATATATATATATATATATATATATATATATATATATATATATAATCATTTTACCCCAAGCAAGTCGATAATGCCACTATGACGCAAGGGGGTTATTGGGAGTAGAAGAGAATCAGATGGGAATGTGGTAATAAAACGGGTTTCAGAAGGACAGACGATAGCGACTGACTTTATACGTAATTTTTTGAAGATTGTAGTTGGCAGAGAAGCAAGAAATTGGAAAATAGTTTCACAGGTAAAAAGTACAAGAAAAGAAACTTCTTTTTTTAAGCATTCCAAGTAAAGCGGGAGTGCAAGGGGTTACAGAGAGTGAGAGCAAGAGTAAAGAGGGAGGGGTTACAGAGAGTGAGAGCAAGAGTAAAGAGGGAGGGGTTACAGAGAGTGAGAGCAAGAGTAAAGAGGGAGGGGTTACAGAGAGTGAGAGCAAGAGTAAAGAGCGGTGTTTGCGGAAAGAATAAAGAGAAGGACGAGGATCAAGACCAAAGCACCAAAAGATATCGATTGACATTACGTTTAAATTTTTGAAGATTATAGCTATCATGGAAGCGAGTAAGAGGAAGAGAGTTCCACTGTCGGGAAGTGCGAGAGAATAAGCTGTTGGAGCAGAAGAGGCGGTTACATTTAACTGTTTCGACAGTAAAAAAAGCGGGACCTAGATGCTAATCTAGTAACACGCTTAAATTCATGCAGTTGGGACACTTGTTAAAATAGCTCGTTAGAGCAGTTGCCATGAAAATATTTGTAGAAAAGACAGAAGGAAGGCTCATCACGTCTGTGAGAATGTGACTAGAGTCGAGATGCCGGGTTAGGACCGAAAACATTACAAACACTTTGCATTTTATCGAAAATCTCGAGATATATAGTAGAAGCACTAGACGAGATCTGGCAAAAATATTCAGTACACGGAGGACGAATGGTAGATTTGCATATGTCCAAGATGAATTCTGACGGAAAAAATATCTGGAACGACCGATGGCAGATGTATTCATACTGAATGTGTGAAGAAAAATCCTCTTGAAGTATGAAGGGCAGGTTCTTAAAAATCTGTACCATTCAAGACGACCAACTTTTTACAGCAGCGTCAATAAAAAATGTTGTGGCCCATCATTCATCATTCAACACAGATGAAAGGGAGAATCTGCCAAATTTGGATGATACGAAGGGTACACAAAAAATGAAGGGAATGACATGAAATTCTCGACATTATGAAAAAGATGCAACAAACAATATCTCAAATGGTATACATATATATATATATATATATATATATATATATATATATATATACATATGCGTGTGTGTGCGTGTGTGTGTGTGTGTGTGTGTGTGTGTGCGTCTGCGTGTGTGTGTGTGTGTATTTTGCTCCTTTGAAAGTGAAGTCAGAAGATCCAGAGAAAAATAAAATTCTCTGGTGAAATAAATTATAACTAATGGAGCCTTAAAGTGGTCTGTTTTTTTTTTTTTTAAATTAAATTATATATATATATATATATATATATATATATATATATATATAAATGCTACTGATATATATAGTCTTTCGCAGACGGACTGTTTTGCTGTATCACAGATCATCAGTGGGGTCAGACATCCGATTGCTTCAAGCCGGGATCTAAACCTGACTAATTCAGCAACAGTCGGAGATTTTCCTCCTAAGCCATCGGCACACGGCCGAAAGACATGCGAATTTTTTATGTAATTACTCTGTGAATAAACACGCCAATAACTATATATATATATACATATATATATATATATATATATATATATATATATATATATATAGCTCTTGAAAATATATTCTCAATTGAGCACTGTTGAATGACAAGCTAATTCTAAAAACAACGATCACCTGCATAAATGCGAAGCTCTTGAGTAAAATTAATTTGCCATTTATTTACGTTTGTAGAAACAATACGCTAGATTTGGCTAACTCGTTCTGTCGTGTGAAGATGGCTCAGTGGTAGAAGCTCTAGTCATACTGAGGAACTGTGATACAGCGAAACGGTACTGTCTGCTAATGACATATATACATATATATATATATATATATATATATATATATATATATATATATATATGCCGGGTGTAAGAGCAAAATTGACCAAATCATGTGAAGGCATGCGATAATAGTCCATCCCACAAAATGTTTAATAACTAAAAAATTACTTAACTAATTGATTTTCTTCTTCCAGGTTTTCAGATAGGATGTTTAACAATCTGGACGCCATTTGTTGTAAGAATCACTGAAAACCCTTTGAGTTATTCAGCTAGAAAGGGAACAGGTTAAAATTATTTCGTGTCAACCACAATATGTCTTAAAAAACTGAGCAACGATGAGAGAAAAAAGAACATTCAGGACTTCAGTAATGGTACCAACATTCCTAATCTGGCTTCCACCTTCCAAGTTTAAAAAAGATAGAATAGAAGAGATTAAAGTGGATCATATATATATATATATATATATATATATATATATATATATATATATATATATATATATATATATATATATATGATATATATATATATATATCCATATAATGATGGCTTGGATTGAGGAATCGCAGAGAGAATTCAGTCCAACATTAAATTCAAATAGCAGGACAGACAGGGAGCCTTGATGGTAACTGGTGTAGGAGAAGGACAACTCTAAATTTTGGGGTCATTTTGGGAACCTTGTGGCATTCGGTGCACCAAGTCTCTGTATTCGGCCCTATAAAAAAAGTGTGGATGCTCCTGCACGAAGCCTTCATCACTATAATCAAATCTCATGTGTCGTTGTCGGGCTGTCGGTTTCCTGAAACTGATTTGTTAGCCTCATCCGTCGAAATCGACGGGAGAGTCGACTATATATATATATATATATATATATATATATATATATATATATATATATATTGAATACATATGCGATAAAAAATGAAGCGGTATCTTACCAGACATTATTTTACTCGGCACTTTCTGTGTATGGGAGTAAACAAATAACACCAATAAATAACTGTATTTCCTATCTCAACAGATGAATAATTTCTACGTCACCCAAAGACTACACTACATGTGATTGATGCTTCGGAAATAATGCCTCCAGGGGGCTAAGAAAAAATGCCCCTGTTTTCAGCTAGGAAATACTATATCTCCCCATTTTAAACATCACTGGCTATCTTTCACTGGCCCGAGCAGATGAAAATCGGACGGCACCCAATCCGGACTCTATAGTGTATGTTCTCGGACGGTCCAACCAATTTGAGTGATCCACGATAGACAAACTGGTGTGGAAATCTAGACGGATAAGGCCTTTCCTATCCCCACCAAAATAGTGCACTTCACCTTGCTCGCTGAAGACATCGCTTCTCATCCCTCCATAGGCTGCCGTTTGGATTCCGGCCTAGAGTTGCACATCGTCTCCTCACCTGTGACGATGCATTTTAGCAAACGGTCACTTTCAGTTTCGTAGCGTTTTTAAACTCTGTTCAGACTTTGTAATATTAGTCGTTGCCAACATCTCTTTCAAGGCACCGATGCCAACATTCTGCTCTGTATATAGTGTCCTTGTTGTAATTCGCCAATTCCTGATCGAGGTGCTCTTGTTTTGTAATTTAGCAGCTGTCGCTAAGGTTAAATCGCTGCCCATTCTCCAGCTGTGATCACATCCACTGTTTGGTCTCTGTAAACGTCCAGTAAGCGTCGGTGTATGCCAGTGAACCAGAAATTCAGCTTATATTGACACACATGTGTAAAAGATGAAGTTATACAATATAAGATACGCGTACTAGAGAACTTCTAATAACCTTAACTTTTAACCAATTTTAAATAAAAATGATTATAATATCAACGGCAAGCTTTTCAACATTTTAATAGTTACTCGGTGTATTGAACGGTATAAATAGCCCAGGTTTAAATTAACAATGAAAATCATTTACCACGTCCAGTATGTTGGTATTATGGCTAGGAGACAGAAGATGAAACTTGAAATAGACTGTTATTTAGATAACGTGGATGTTTGCAGTGATCGTTAATTAATCCAGATATAATTCTATATAATCCATCCTTTATATCTGAAAATACGATGAAAAACGGTCAAGATATTCAAATAATGACAAAATGACCAAATAATGATAAAAAATAATCAAGATAATCAAATAATGATAAAGATATCAAGTTTTAATGATAAAATATAAAAGGTACGCATGAAAAAAGGTGAAATTAACTTTTCTAAAACTTTTTATTTACTCAAATATAGATAAACATATCAAGATGCCCAAATAATGATAAATTTATCAAGAAATGATAAAAATATCAAGATGCTCAAATATTGTTAAAAAGATCAAGATACACAAATAATAATAAAAAGATGAAGATACGCAAATAACGGTAAAAAAGATCATGTCTCGAATAATAAAAATATCTAGATACTCAAATAATGGTAAAAAGATGAAAATACGCAAATAGTGGTAAATGATCATGTCTCGATTAATGTTAAAAATATCTAGATACTCAAATAATGGTAAAAGATGATGAAAGTACGCAAATAATGGTAAAAAAGATCATGTCTCGAATAATGATAAAAATATCAAGATACTCAAATAATGGTAAAAATATCAAGATGCGCAAATAATGGTAAAAATATCAAGATGCGCAAATAATCGTAAAAATATCGAACTGTGCAATTGTTTCGACATCATATTCTTAGAATCCTATGTCTGAATGTTGTGTTGCTCCTTTAAAAAAAAGCAACAAATATAAACATGATAAATTAAATCAGGTACAGAATTAAATTAAGTAAATGGAATAACGACGAAGCAAAGGTTCACTAACTTATCTGCAACACAATTTATCCTTTTCTGATTTGGATTCTTTCTACGTGCTGCAAACTTGTGACCTTCTACTGCAACAGACTAATATTTGTAAATAGCAAATTATGAATGAAATCGGAATGAAACGAAGTAGGAAAAGAATAAACAAACACCAGACCTGATACAGTCTCATAAGCAGTAATTTCCATAAAAATCTAATTGCTTAAAGGATATACGTAATAAAATGTGAAAACTTTCTGTGCAGTATTTATCAGACGTCACAATTCATACATACATCTGGAAATAGAAATATACTTATCCTTTTGAATAATCGATTAATTTCCCATATGCTTCACCTTCCTGTTTTTATAGGCTATATAGATAATAGAGATAATATCTCACAAGCAATTAGAATAATTTCCACGATATACAAATATCTTTTTTAACTAAAGAGTAGCCATAAAACTGAAAGGTACAAAATCGAGTTAGTTAACGAGATAGCCGAGTACACAGTTACAACTGTTGTGAAATCGATTCTCATTGGTTGGGCCATATGTGTTGTTTTGTAAGATTACCGTATTTGGCTGCTTATAAGACGCTCCGATGAATAAGACGCCCTTCCAACTTTAATGGAAGAAATCAGAAAAAGTTTTTTTTTCCTTATACTTCATAGCCCTCCCCACTATCTCCAATTTTGCCCACTGAATATCATATTTCGGCATGAAAAAACCTGATTAATCATGTCAAATTCATCGCAGACCGAGAAGTACTAAATTTATGGTAATTCCCGTCACATACCTTGGATTTATGGGACGCAGGTTGGATTTCGGAGATATTTTATAAGAAAAAACGTGTCTTATAGGCAGCGAAATACGGTAAGCTGAATTCTGAAAATTCCTAACCATACTAGTGACAAAATATTTAAAACCAAACATTGATGGCTAAAATATATCTGCTTTTATTTCTACAATGAAACTTTCTATGAAAAATAAAGTCTTGCAAAATCTATAATACCTAATAAGCTATATTAATGTGATTCGTCCATTTTAAAATGGCTTCACAAATAGAATCTTGCTTGTGTGTTTCTTTTTTTATTTTCACAAATATCATAGTCTCATACATAATAAAAGATATAAAGTAGGTACATAACAGAACCAACATTTGATGCACAATAAACATTACAATATTTCATTTGCATGACTGTTAGAGAAATTTGGTTGGTTAGAGCAGTGAACTTGCGAATGAGAGCTTCGATCTTCTTCCAGTTAAGAATTTTGGTAAGCATACTTCTATAGGAGAAAGAAACTAATGAATTTAATGCGAGCTAGTCTATTAATCACATGTAGACAAGATGTTATTTTTATTTAAAATGTTGTCAATTATGAAATGTGCACATTTTGTGACCGATATATATATATATATATATATATATATATAGATAGATAGATAGATATTGCACACGTATATGTATGTGCCAGTAGATATAGATATGTTGTGTATGTGTGTATCTACGTATGTGTTTTTGGGGAATTTAAATAGTAGGTCCTTACTAGATTAAATATTCTTTAATTTTTATATGCTTATGTTAAATTTGTAACCTGCAGGTGATATTACTTGCTTTGTCAAATTTTCTTGATTACACTCCAATTCTCTTATAAATGCCCTCGTTTTTAGTTTGCGCCCCCCCCTTTTTTTTCTTTTTCTTTTTTTTTTTTTTTTTCGTCTGTCTCTCTATCATCTTCTGGATTTTAAGTTTAGACCATATCGTTTTTTTTATTGTGTGTAGTGTCACCACAAATGTATCCACACGTTTCCGGTGTCTGTTTTTTAATTTTAATTTTAGGCCAGCGAATCGGTAGCGAATTATACATCGAAAAATAATTCATATTTATCTGTATCTCACTCTTTTAAACCGTTATTTAACTCCTCTCTTTAAAACTTCTCTCTGTTAAATTTTAATCCCCCACCTTCACCTTTAGGCCTTCCTGTTCTTTCTCTAGAGCTTTCATACATTTCCCTCTCACACTTGTTTCCAACTCTCACACATACACTCTCACTAAAATATTATTTTTTATACCCGGAGTTAAATTTTCCGATTTCTTTTTGAATTTGTAGGTCTGATGAATTGAATCGTGATTACGATTCCAATGTATTAAATTATAACCATGTAATATTAGTGTTTGAGCCTTTTTTATCATATATATATATATATATATATATATATATATATATATGTTGTTTTGTTTTGTTTTGTTTTTCCTTTATGTTGATGGTGTAATTAGTTACTCCCATATTTAGTAACATGTCTGATTGGTCCGACAAAGTAAAACTGACAGTTGCTATCGAGAATATCCTCCAATCAATGTTTAATGGGGACAAACAATGTCTTGTAAATTTTAATACTTCCAAAAAAAACTACTATTATTTAATCACCATAGAAAATCTTTTCTGCATGGCTGATGCTAACCTCCAGGGAAGCATCTCATTTCGCCCTCTTGGGTACACATTTTATACTTACATGAAATAGAGTGATTATATTGAATCAATTGCTAGGTCTACTGCTAGGAATGTTGGTTCACTGTGTCGTGCCAGACAATCTTTCTCGTTATAAATCTAACATTCATCTTTGGATTTAATATTTCTGCTATATCTGATTTTGTACCCATGCTATATAACTCGAGACTGTTGATAAAATCCAGATAATGGTCTATAATATAATTTATCTTAACCTGGCCTCTTGATTTCAGTCACTTTTCCAATTCCGGATGAGCTTTTCGTCATTGACGCTTCGACTGCATGAATTTAAGCGTATTACTAAATCAGTAAATAGGTCTCACTGTTTTACTGTTGACCTAGCTAGATGTAATCGTAAGTTATATTCTAATAGTTCCTTTTCACGCACTTCTTATCTGTGGAACTCGCTTACACTTTCTAACTTCACTGTCACCTACAATCTTAAAATAATTTAAATGCTACGTCAACTCTCTAAAAACTTAACAATTAAAACCTCTACTTTTTTTCCTGTCTTCTTGTAACCTGTTCTTTTATTGTCCTTTCTCTTCACTGGTCTTTTTCATTTTCTTTAACTCGCAGTAAATCCTTGCGTCTTAGTGGCATTATCGCCTTGTGTGTGATGAAACTATTAATGTACACACACACGCACGCACAGGCACACGCGAACGCAAACACACGCGAACGCAAACACACGCACGCACACACACACACACACACACACACATATATATAGGATTAATATGAGTAAAAGTTTGGCATTTAGCTGAGTGATGCTACATGCAGCATCACGACTCCAGAGTTTCGTGGGTGGACGTACCCATCCATTCTTCAGTGGGTATCAGCAATTTACTGCTTACATTATTCGTTTTTTATACACTTATCATGGGTGTAAATTTTCATATTTTTTGTGTTTTTGTGTATGCGTTTGTGCGCGGGCAGCCATGCGTCTGTCTATGCGGATGTGTCGCTCACGCGTATGCGCCCGTATTCGTGGTTGTATGTACATGTAGGGTGTCGTGATCATTTTTCCTTTACTTCTTTTTTTTCACTTTATACATGCTGTTTAGCTTTTTCTCTTTTTTCTTCAGTTTTCTTCTTTTCTTAAGACAGTTGCAGTTTATGGCGTGTTCTCTAGACACTTCACTGATTTTAATTTTGGATTGTTCTATTTTTTTTGTTTTTGTTTTTCTAAAGAATTTTTACATAAATAATTGATATTAATGTTAAAATGAAAAAATATTTTATGTATATTTATATATATATATATATATATATATATATATATATATATATATATATATATATACACACACAATACTAATAATATTAATGCTTAAATGGAAATACATATATATATATATATATATATATATAAATTCAAACACACATATATGCACATATACATATATACTTATTATTCCGATTTTTTATTTGGTTTGGTGGTATCATAAGTATTAATTGCAAGAGGTTAGATTTATAGTTAAATTTTTATTTATTATTGTTTGCATTTATGTGCATATGGCTGCATTTATACGCCAATGTATGCACATATACGTACACGCACGTATATACATATAAATCAGCTTACACAGGTGCATGTACGCTTATGTCTGTGCTTTGTTATTAATAATCTAGTGCTGAAATGGTGAGGCGATTTTTTCTATTTTTACGGTATTAATTATGCTTGGTTGGATTAATAGATGTTGTTTGAATACACGCACACACAAACATATATATATATATATATATATATATATATTACAATAAACGTGCAATCAATTTACAAATTCATGAATTATTCACACAAAAAACAAATGCAAAGGTTAATGATTTGTATATTATTTGAATTGTTTGCGACGATGGATTTCTCGCCAATTAAATCATTAACCTTTGCATTTGTTTTTTTGTGTGAATAATTCATGAATATATATATATATATAGTGTATACTCGCACACACTCAGGCACGCATCGCATGCACGCTGTCTGATGAAGTCCTTTGAGAAGACGAAACAAATTTCAAATATTTTCCCATTTTTTCATACAGTTACCCAACATTTTTCAGGTTTATAAAAAGATATATATGTTACCCCTCCCCTCGCCATACAGTTTACACCGCCGTTCCGCGTCTGTTTTTGTTAAATTTGAATCAATGAAATTGAAATTATTGGCTGTGACTAGCACTTGAATTCGGCTCGGTAATTTAGTTTTTGCAGTGGCATCTTGTTTCACCAATTCTGCAGGTTTTGATTTAATCATTTGCTTAAATAACAAAGATCGAAGTCTTCGGATTTCCAAGAAAATACTCTAATCAGGTCACTGGGTTCTTTTGCGACATCGTGTTTGTAAAGCTCGTTTATACAGTTATCAAGGTGTTCTATTTTAGGCATTCAGTAGAATAAATATCTTTGTCTCAAAGTTTAGTTTAAAAAGCATGTTTCACCTCGTGCTAAACAATTAGACATTCTCTAATTAAATCAACGATTTCCTTGCAGGCTAAATACATGATTTTTTTTTTTTTTAAATCTTGCAGTCGGCCTTTTGCATGCAATAAAACACATTTTATCTTCTCAGAATTTAACTTAAAAAATTATCCAATTTCCTATTCGCGTTTACAATTTGTTATACCCTTGATATTGTAGATTACATCGTACGGGAGACAAAATTTCAGATATTCTATGGTGATGTTTATTAAAAACAAACTAAAGAGCAATTGATTATTTCCTTCTTTCAACTGATGGGTTAGTTTATTATTTTTCGATTTCTGTCATCCATAATTTTTCCAGTTTTTCAAAAAGAAAATGTTTTAACTATTCGTTAATTAGTCATTCTTAGATATATTTTTAGTTCTCTAGCTTTCATACATTTGTTTTTAGTTTTAACTTCATTTATACGTATATTGTCTTTTCTCCTTTTTTTATAGTAGTAAATTAAGAATTATTTATCTACCAATTCAACACCTGTTCATCACTGACTCGGGAAATAATTAGGTTTTATTTTTTTTTCATAATTTCCTTCGATTTTTGTATTTATCTAAACATTTCGATTCTGTTTTCTTTCCTTTCTTTGTGTTTGTGCTTTTGTCAGCCTCTTCTTTATTTGCCTCTTTTTTTTATTTTCATCTCGCTATTTTGGGTCCAATTCTTTCTTCTTTTTCTTTTTTGTCGTCACTGTTGCGCACTACTTAATATTCTTATAGTCCTAACCCTTCTTTTGTTCTTTTATTACCCCTCTCCTCTTTTCACTTCTTCCTCTTCTTCTTTTTACTTCTTCTTTTTCTTCTACTTTTTCTTTTCACTTTTTCTTCTCCTTTTCATTTTCTTCTCCTTCTTCTTCTTCTTCTTTTACACGCTCGTTTTTGTCATTGTCACCATCATCGTAATCTTCATCATGATAATCATCATTCACCTCTTCCATTTTTTAAGCATTCTTCTTCTTTTTCTCCTTTTTCTTCTTTTTCTTCTTTTTCTTCTTCTTCTTCTTCACTGTCTCCAATCTTTTACACGCTCGTTTTTGGCATCGTCATCATCATCGTAATCTTCATGATCATCATGATAATCATCATTCACATCTTCCATTTTTTAAGCATTCTTCTTCTTTTTCTTCTTCTTTTCAGTTTTCTTCTTCCTGACTCTATTCTTTTACACGCTCATTTTAGTCGTCATCATCATCATCATCATTCACCCCTTCCCACTGTTTACGCGCTCTTTTTTTCCATGTTATCGTGGGTGCCACAATGTTGTCATCATTATCATAAATACTTCCATTATTCATCGTATTGTAACTCATGCGCAATCATTATGTTCGGGATTAATATTCATTTTGTCCACATTATTTTCGTAGTATTATTATTGTTGTTGTTGTTGTTGGGGAAGGAGAAGATTGAAGCTGATGATGATGGATAAGAAGAGAAAGAGACGAAGGATAATGATATTATTTATTTATTATTACTAATCATATGGAAAAACTGCATCGTATACAATAATGATTCTGGAAAAGCTGACATTATTATTATTATTGTTGATATTATTATTTTGTTCCTGATAATTTCGATAATATGACTGTGGCAACTATGCAGCTTATAAAGGTTATTATTATTATTATTATTATTATTATTATTATTATTATTATTATTATTTGTCTATATTATGTTTGCTGCTTTTTATCTTGTAGAGCCAGGTCCAAACTATGCACCTTAGGCCCTATAGGAGAATTGCCATTTAATTGATAGCACTTTTCTGATGTTCCTAGCAGGGTGATCTGCTGAGCAACTTGTATGTTTCAGTTTTCAACAGAACTACTCCATTGACGAAGTTTCTATTTTGCTTGTCAGTGCTCATCATTCCAGTTTAAAATGAAGTATTTTATGACAATTCCTAGTACTCAAACAATTATAAGCACAACCGCTCCCTTGATTTTCAGAATTTCACCACTGATGTTGCTTTATATATTATTTTTAATATTTTTGCCCACTCTGCAACATGCTGGTTGGGTTACGTCTACTATTTTCACTTTCGTTCGTCTTCCATTACCGATGATGTCTATACTTCTTTCACGTCCTTCGAGATTTGGTACCTCGAAGGACGTGAACACGCTGTCTGCATTTTTATCGAAAGGACTTTTACTCATTGAGTATTCAGTAGCGTATAGTAGCTTTCACACGAGATCAGGTGCTAGTAAGACTCCTTTTTTACTTCAGTACTTTCCTCATTATTTTTTATCAGTTTTTACGCCTGTCTTATTTAATGGTTTTCTTTGGAGGTCAAGTGGCAGCAAGTTTCTTCATTGCTCCAGTAAATTCTACTCTATTCTTTATGAATATGCCCATTAGTAGTATCTGATGACTTTCCCTGTTAATCAAGTGACACAAAAATCTGCACACTAATTCAATATTCTTTTGCCAGTATTCTTATTGATTTTTAGCTTTTGCTGTTGTATAATTTGGTGCAGATACTGTGTATGACTGTAAAACAAAAACACAACAGCTTTTAACAATGATCCTACTGGAGAGCTATTATCCAGAAAGCTGTTGACTTCAACGAACATTTGCCCCAAGGGAGATGGACGGATGAACGGACGGGTGGATCGATCGATCGATCGATCGATGGGTACTTTAAATTCTTCCTCGGATTGTCACTTCTTTTATACATTTAACAAAACTGTTCAAGGCAGTCCCAATAATGGTGGCTATACAATCATCACATTCATATTCCACATTTTTCTGTCCTCACAGCGTATTATTATTATTATTATTATTATTATTATTATTATTATTATTTACTTTGATTTCTGTTGTATACATGTTTCCTTACGGCTCTCAACAACAAACCTAAAGTCGGAAATGGCCCCATGACATTTTCCACTGATCATTTTGGAAAAAGAAAAAAATAACATCACACATTTTACATAGATAGAGCTTTTCGTAACATGTGAGCTGTACTTGTGTATTTCTTTAAGGCATGATCTACCAGGAATCCCTTCAATTAGTCTATCAGGGCATTTTCCAATCAATCTGATGGCTCCAACTCCAACTGGAATTTTTGATATCTTCATGTGTCACATTTTTGAGATTTCCACTTCAAGTTCCTTGTATTCTGATAGTTTTTTTTAATGATCTTCAAAGATACATTACAATCTGAAGGTTCTGTCGTGTCAATAAGAAAGCACATTTTGTTTCTGTGGTCTTTGATCGCGATGTCTGGGCGATTAACTTTGATTGTTCTATGTGCATTGTAAAGTCCCCTGAAATTGTTACAATTCCTATCTCCGTAACCGGGTCTGGGTGGTGTCCATTCTTATTATTATTGTTGTTTATTTCCTTTGGTTTCAGGTGTATACTCATTTCTTTCCGGGTCCCGACCAAAGACCTAACATCAAAAATTACACCATGAAATTTTCCACTGAGCAGTTTTAAAGAAAAAAAATCACACATATTTTACATGGATGAAACCCTTCGTAAGGTGTGGGCTGTACTTGTGAGAACAATTTTTTGTATTTCTTTAAGACATGGACTACTAAGAATTCCTTCAATGAGTCTATCGGGACATTTTCTAATCAATCTGCTACAATTGGAATTGTTAATGTCTTCATGCACCACATTTTTGAGATTTTGATTTCAAGGTCCTTGTATTTTGATAGTATTTGAAGATCTTCAAAGATACTTTGCAACCTGCAGGAACTGCCATGTCAATAAGGAAACACATTTTGGCTTTACAGTCTCTACTCACGATATTCAGGCCAATTA
This sequence comes from Acanthosepion pharaonis, assembly GCA_903632075.3. Classification (NCBI taxonomy): domain Eukaryota; kingdom Metazoa; phylum Mollusca; class Cephalopoda; order Sepiida; family Sepiidae; genus Acanthosepion; species Acanthosepion pharaonis. The sequence continues at coordinate 920,186 of CAHIKZ030001225.1, forward strand.
GCTCTGATCGTTCTGTCTGTGTGTATTGTAAATTACCATAAAATTCTTACAGATCCTATCTCTGTAACCGAATCTGGGTGGTGTTCATACCAATTTCTTTCACTTTCCTTTGCGTAAATGTGGCAGATTTTCCAGTGCAGACATTAGCCCACCCTGTTATGCCGTGTTTTATATTAAGTGGGTGCCAATTCCGTGCAACCTGATACACGATGGTCAATTGTTCTTGGATATTTATCACAGAATCTGCATTTTGGACTAACACTACTTTTCAGTATATGTGCTTGGTAATTTCTAGTGAGCAATCTTTGGTCCTGTGCAGCAAGGATAAAACATTCAGTTTCAGCTTTTAACTCTGCACTACGTCGCCACTGCTGGGTACGGGGTTTGTGTAGATCAGCTTGTTTAGTTGGGGCAATGTATTGACCGTGAAGCGGTTTATCTTATCGTGTCTGCATCTGGGCGGTTGCAGTTGCCTTTGTTATTATTATTATTATTATTATTATTATTATTATTATTTCTAGAATCCTCTTTTTTTGTTAGGCAAGCTGCCTCCAAGTTTTACCCTCAACCCTCAAGTGACTTCAAATCAACAGATGATTGTTGGTACAAATGGTTGGATTTGAAGTTTGATTCCCAGCATCATTTTTATTAATTCTGTGATGACGTATGGTTTTGGATAAAAAAAGAACTAGTTAGAATTTTCATTAAAATGCGTATGTGAATGTCCAGATAAAATCTATGTACAGTTAAAATGGGTAAACAGATTAAATGGAGTATCTGAAAAACTAGAATTATGTCACAGGAGTATTATTATTATTATTATTATTATTATTATTAAGCACTTGAAATTTCCTTTCAAATTTGTTGGCTCCCTTCATTATTTATTATTATTATTATTATTATTATTTCCTTTGATTTCTGGTGTGTACACATTTCGTTCCGGGTCCCGCCGACAGACCTAAGGTTAGAAATATCATCATGACATTTTCCAATGACCAATTATAAAATTAAAACACAGACATGTTCTACATAAATCCCTTCGTAAGGTGTGGGCTGTACTCGTGAGAACAATCTTTTGTATTTCTTTAAGGAAAGGGATTCCAGGAATCCCTTCAATGAGTCTACTGGAATATTTTTCAACCTATCCGAGGGCTCCAACTACAACAGGGATTGTTGATGTTCGCATGTGCAACATTTTTGAGATTTCAATTTCAAGGTCCTTGTATTATGATAGCTTTTTGAAGATCTTCAAAGATACATTGCAGTCTGCAGGGACTGACATATCAATAAAGAGGGAATTTCTTTGTTTGTGGTCTTTAATAACAATGCCTGGGTAGTTAGCTTTGATTGTTCTGTCTGTGTGTATTGTGTAGTCCCATAAAATTATAACAGGTCCTATCTCCGTAGCCGGGTGGTGTTCATAACAATTTATTTTAGTGTCCTTCCCGTAGATGTTGCAGATTTTTCAGTGCAGATATTGGCAAACTCTGTCATACCGGGTTTTATATTCAATGGGTGCCAATACCTTGCAACCTGATACAAGATGATCAATTGTTTCTGGATATTTATCTGGATATTCATCACAGACCCTGCATTTTGAGCTAACACAATATTTGAGTATGTGTGCTTGATAATTTTGGGTTAACAGGCACTCGTCCTGCGCAGCGAGGATAAAACCTTCAGTTTCAGCTTACAACCCTGCACTACGTAGCCATTGATGGGTGCAGGGTTTGTCTACATTAGCTTGTTTGGTACGGGCAGAGTATTGGCCATGAAGCGGTTTATTTTGACATCCCTTCTGTATCTGGTCGGTTGCATTTGCCTTTGCTTTCTTTTTTATGCATTTTGCAGCTTCAGTCGGTGTATTAGGCTTTAATTGTATTTCTGCACCCATTTGAAATTACATTTTGAACTTGTTTATTATTATTATTATTATTATTATTATTATTATTATTATTATTTACATTATTCAGAGAAAAGTCCTCAGAAGTCGCCATATTAATAAACGTTTATTGAAAAAGCCTTCTTCAGGGGGGATTAGAAAAGAGAAACTTTATTTCGTAAACTTGTCTAGTTCCATAAGAAAGAAATGGACATCAGTTATCAGAATATAAACTGACAGAGACAGAGATAGAGAGACCTGAGTTAGAGAAAGAAAACAGGAGGAGAGTTAAGAATATAAACTGAGAGAGAGAGAGATCAAGGGAGAGATAGATAGATAGATAGATAGAGAGATTCCAAAGAGAGAGAGAGAGAAAGAGAGAGAGATAATAATAATACCTCATCTCAGAAATATGAAATTATAAATTTAATAAAAATACACGTTTTCAACAAGTGCCAAAATACATCAGTTACATTAAATTATCTGCCAAGTCTCAACAAGAACCTAAGACAGATAACATATTCCTCAAAATAAGTGCTGTGTCCAAAAGAGCTGATTTTTGGATGACTCCAATTTGTTATCCTATTCCCGGCTGGTCAAGAAAGTCACACAGTTTTAATGGGATTTCATCCTCAAGCGGCAATCCTCGCTGGAATTACCTTGACATTCTCTTCCAAACAATCCTACCATCTCAACTTTCAAATCAGAATACATAGAAACTTTCCCAATCACCTCGTTTGATATATTTGTGAAATTTAGTATGGCAACATCAATAATATGTCAGGTCTTGCTGCCTTTATCTAGCCCAATAAAATCCGGACGGCAATGCTGTATCACTCTGTCTGAAAATCATAATCCAAGAATACTGTGAGCTTTCTAAATTATTCACTAGTTCTGCAAAGTACATCCTCGTACCAATTTTCTGCAACTTGGTATCCATACTTTTGACACAATAATCAATCTACATAAAGACACACCTTATGATGGTCATATTCTTCTTATTATTTTAATTTCCTTTGATGTCTGGTGTATACTCATTTCTTTCAGGCTCCTAACCAGAGACCTAAGGTCAAATATGGCATCATTAACATGTGCGATTGAGAAATTAAAAAACAAATGAAAAAAATAAGATCACACACATTTTACATAGATAAATCTCTTCGTAAGGTGTGAGTTGTACTTCTGCGTACAAGTTTTTGTATTTCTTTTTGTATTTCTTTAAGGCAGGGACTATCAGGATCCCTTCAATGAGTCTGTTAGAATATTTTCCAATCAAACCGAAGCTCCACCTACAACTGGAATTGTTGGTGTCCTCACGTGCCACATTTTTAAGATTTCGATTTCAAGGTCCTTGTATTTTGATAGTTTTTTGAAGATGATCAAAGTTACATTACAGTCTGCAGGGACTGTCATGTCAATAAAAAGGCACTCGGTGTTTTTGTGATCTCTGGTGATGTATAGGTGATTAGATTTGTTTGTTTTCTATGTATGTATGTATCGTAAAGTCCCATAAAATTGTTACAGGTTCTATGTCTGTAACCGGATCTGTGTGGTGTTCATATCAATTTCTTGCAGTTTCCTTTCCGTAAAAGTTGCATATTGATGTAGATATTATTCCAATCTGTCATGCCGGATATTATATTCTGTGGGTGCCAATAACGTGCAACTTAATACAAGTTGGTCCATTGTTTTTGGATATCTATAATTTTTCAGTATGTGAGCTTTGTAAGTTTTAATTAGCAGGCATTGGTCCTGTGCAGCAAGACTAAAACCATCGGTTCAAACTTTTAACCCTGCAAGACGTAACCACTGATTGGTACAAGGTTTTTCTACATCAGCTTTTTTGATACGGAGAGTTTTGACCATTAAGAGGCTTATCTTGACACCGTTTCTGCATTTTGGTCTATTGCATTTGCTTTTACTCTCTTTTTTACGTTCTTTGCTACTGCAGTATTATGGTTTACTTGTACTTCTTCAAGCACTTGAAATTCCCTTTCGAATTTGTTCGCTCCCTTTATTAAATTATGAATATTTTTCTTTCTGTTTTCAAGAATTTTATCATCCAGTCATTTGTTGTTTCCAAAGTTATAAGCCAATAGTTGTTGTCTTGTATGACAATTCTAGCTGAATAAGACCTCTTCCACCTTCTTTACCAATTATAGACGGTCTACATCAGCCTTTGGATGATGCATACTTTTAGAAAGAAGCTTTCTTGTTTTAGAATCCATTTGTCTGATGTCATTTAGAAGAGACAACTATATTGACCATGGGATCAAGGTTATTAATGGCCATAATTCTGTTTGAGAATTCAATTCAGTTTTTGATGTACCCTTCTATAGTACTCTTTACGCACTATTTCTTTCATTTTCTTATGGTGAATTCCTTCAACTCATTTAGACCTAGGTACTTATAAGCTTCTCCTTGTTCTAAATCTTTTTATTGTTACAGCAGGGTCTAAACTAATAGAGGAAGTTTGTTGTAGCGATCCTTGAGAAATTTATCCAAAAATTTCATTCCAAATGAAGCATTTTACAAACCTTCCAGCTCATTGTCATTCCTAGCATACAATTTAAGTCATCCATAAAATAGAATTTTCTTTTGAGCTATTTTGTAACCGCATTCTGTCTTGTTGTTGGCTGGTTAATGCTATTGATATGCAAAATAATAAAGGAGACAAAGAGTCACCTTGAAATATTCCTCTATTGATGTTTATTTCGCCAGACTTATAGGTTCCATTTTTTATGATTGAGGTAAAGTGTAGTTTTCCATATCGACATACATTGTTTGATGAAATTGATGATAACGGGTGATACCTTGTACATACTTAAAACTTTAAGATCCAGGAATGTGGTACACTATCGAATGCTTTACGATAATCTATCCAGGCAATACTAAGATTTTTTTTTTCCACGGAAGCAGTTTTCCAGGATCATCCTATTAATAAGTAATTGGAATTGCAGCCTCGTTTGCACCTTTTTTGTTCAAGTGGTAGTTTGTCATTTCTTTCCAAGAAGAAATATGTCTGTTTTGTTAAAATAGATGTTAACAGTTTGTATGTTGTTGGAAGACATGTAATTGGTCTATAGTTTTTCGGAATATTTGTGTCACTATTTTTGGGTAGAAGAAAGGTAACTCCTTTGGTCATCCATGCAGGAATTTTAGTTGGATCGGTAACCATTTCTTGAAGTTCTTTGGCGAGTTTTTGTGTGCTGTATTTAAATAATATAGCCAGAAGTTAGAATTTTATCTATTCCTGGAGATTTCCAGTTGTGTGCTTTTAAAAAGTGCACATTTAAAATTGATTCCTGCCCATGTCTGTTCTGGTTTATTTTTCATTCGTTCTTTTCTTGCGCAATCCAATCTGCCTCTTCGTTGTGTTCTTTAGGCAAGTCCATATTTTTCCCCAGAACTGTATAACTTCTTCCATTTTAGGGGGACTGTCACTTCAATTCTTTGTTTACCTATTTCCTGTAAAATTTCTTTTTGCATCGGTTTGAAAGATCTTGTTCTGTCTATAGAATATTGATCTTTTCTCGTAGCGTCTTATTCTTTGAGCCTTCAGTTGTATTGTTTGCTTTATTTTTCTTTAGTTGATAGGACTTCATTTTCATTCTGATATTGTATTTTCTTTCGACTCTTCTGCCTTTTCTAGTTCTTACATTTACTCCTCTTGCTAGTTCATCGAGTACTGATAATTCACTTCTAAGGTGTTCAATTTCTTTTTCTATTTTTCTTTCCAAGGTGGATCTTCAATAGACTGCCTTTTTTTTTACTTTGATGTTCAGTTTATTTGTTGCTGCTATTGCTGATGCATATATTGCTTCATTGTTTTTGAGTGTCTTCTTCATCAGAATCAATTTGAGTGCTTTATCAGTAGTTTTGAGGTTATGCTTTGTTGGTAAAGTTCCTTTAATTCTTAGCTTATATGGCTCATGATTTCATCCTTGGTCTTGTATATTAATCTTGTTTTCTGAAAAATTCTGTTCGATGAATTTTGAACTCGTTTTAACCCTTGTGACTGACTAAGACCTTTCCAACATTTCTAAATTTTCAGCATTATCTTCACAGTGATTTGTGCAAGGTTTTTCATTATGACCTGAGCTTTTGTGATGTTACTACTTTTTTTGATTCCGGTTCCTTTTCATGTTTTGTTGGTTCATCTATTCTTGTTGCAATTCTTTTTATTTCATTAATTTCAGCCTCTGTCAATTTTTTCATGATGTCCATTACATTGGCTAGTTTATTTTTGTTTACTTTCTAATTGTTTACGTTCTTCTCTCGCCAAATGTCATATGTTTATGATGTTTTTTGAGGTTTGAGTAACTTCATGGAATGCAGTCATAACAAAACTCCTTCGAATTTTTGTTTTCTTTCCTTTTATTATTATTATTATTATTATTATTATTATTATTATTATTATTATTATTTCCTTTGATTTCTGGTGTGTACACATTTCTTTCCAGAGAACTAAGGTTAGAAATGTCATCATTACATTTTCTATTGACCAAATAAAAAAAAAATAAACACACATATTTTACATAGATAAAGCCCTTCGTAAGGTGTAGGCTGTACTCGTGAGAACTATTTTTTGTATTTCTTTAAGGCATGGGCTTTCAGATATCCCTTCAATGGGTCTACTGGAATCGTTTCCAACCAATCCGAGGGCTCCAACTACAACAGGAATTGTTGATGTTCTCATGTGCCACATTTTTGTGATTTCTATGTCCTTATTGTTATTATTATTATTATTATTATTATTATTGCCGTTAGCCTTTAGACATCATCAAATTTTAATATATGCTTTTCTGATGTTTTTATGTTGGTGACTATTGATATTATTCGCGCCAATGTCTGCGTTACTTTCATTATTTATTTTGATAATAACGACACGCAGTATCAATTTCCTCGATATAATCGCTATCATTCTTTTCTTGCTATTGATTAGACGACACATGGTACTCAGATAAATGAGTGAGTGCAGGTAACTGATATAGAAGATCGTGTTACGCCAATCGTCTCTCTTGAATATCGGCATAAAATAAATTCTATATATTTACTTATTTAGTATAGTTCAAGGCCAGTTGCTACGAAAGGAAAACAAATAAAAAAAAAAGCCTTTTTCTTTGCTATCATTGATAATTCTTGTCATGTCTAAAATGGGGAGAGTTGTTAGTGAAGTAACCTCGCAAGCAATTGCTTCTATCAGACGCTAACTTTACAGTCCTCGGTATGACAATCAACTGCACCCGGAAGCAAGACCACTGATCGGGAGATTAGAGCTCTTGAGTAACATGGAAGCACCTTACTTTCTGTTCCCAGGTTCACCCCTGACCCGGGATAGTAGCACGGGCTAGGCTCTTAGTTAAAGACAAAGAGTGACCCCCAACAAACGAAACACAATGGAAATATAAAAATACATTTTAAATGTAAAAATACCAGCAATACATATAACTATATGTAAAAAAGATGACCAGCAATATTTTTATAGCAAAATGACCAATACATCCTTTGTAGTTGAAGGCATAAAATTGTGTTCAAAATTCGTACATTTCGGCATTAAATGGCCCATACCGACTAAAGCCGGCATCGATGATTTTTACCTTCTTGTAAATACCAGTGAAACCGCAATCTTCTCTCTGTTTTATACCCCATCTGTTCAGCCGTTATAAGACACAGCAATCATTTTTCCGGTTATACCAGCGTTACAGCTGCGATCACAACAGACGCCAATTTGTGTCTGCGCGTAATAATTGTAAACATGTCCTCGAAAAATCTGTCTTTTATTATTTTTTTATTTTTTTTGTTGATAAAATGGGGCATCTTATAACCTCTAACAACTTTGGCTCTCGTTACTACTAGCAGCTCTCTAATATATTATATAAAAGTAAGCCATCTGTTATAATTTATAGACTGAATCACCATAAAGTATATTGATCTAATGACATCCCTGCAATAGTCCTTTAGAAATTGGTTCTTGAACCGGCTCCTGTTCTCTCTAAACTCTACGATAAATGTCTGGCTACTCTTGCTTTCCGGCTTATTGGAAATCCCCCAGTTTTTAAGATCTCAAGTGAACCGTAGGATCCTTCTAACTATCAACCTGTTAGGCTTCTACCTTTTTTTGTTTGAGACTCTTATCCACTCTGAATTTGTCAAGCATCTCACAACGCATGGTCTTCTTTCAGATAAACAATATGGCTTTCGCATCTCTAGCCTAACTTCTGATCATTGCTGAAAGAGTCTGTCAAGCTTTAGACAGGAATGGTGAAGCTTGCACTATTGCTTTGAACATCTCGAAAGCATTTGACAGTGTTTGACATACTGGCATTCTTCACAAGTTGAAAGGTTATTCTATTAGTCTTTCTTATCAAATCACGAAATGGAAGTTATCCTGAACAACCACTATTCTGGACCTTTCTACATTAATGCAGGTCTCCCCAAGCGCTATATCCTTGAACCTACGTTGTTCCCAACTTTCTTCATGTCATCAGTTCTCAACTCCCTATCTATGCTGATGATACAACTTATTTATTCCTCTCTTAATAGTCTGATCAGCTCGATAATGTCAAATTGGCATTATCTCTCAAAAATTATCTACAATCTGCTGATAAAAGGAGACAAGGAATAGCTTGTCCATTTTAACGCCTCAAAAACGAAACTACTCTCTATAAATCATGTAAGAGGCTCATTTTATGGCTGATGCTAACCTCCAGGCGAGTGACTCGTTGCGCCTTCTCGGGCTGACATTTTCTGCCGAAATGAAGTGGAAAGATTATATTGAAACTGTTTGCTGCTAAGAAAATTGATTCACTGTAACGTCGTAGGCATTTTTCTCTCCAGAATCTATCTTGCATATCTATAAGGCTACTATTCGCCCATGTTTTGAATATTACTGTTATATATGGTGTCGAGCTTATGCTATATATTTAGAGATTGTTGATAATATTCAAAGAAGAATCTGTAATGTTATTGGTCCTGACCCGGCATCTCGGCTTCAGTGCCCCCCCCCCCGCTGTAATGTAGCATCCCTTTGCCTTTTCTATATCTACTTTAATGGTAATTGTTCTGATGAACTTTTCTCTATGACACCTAGACTTTATGGATTTAAGCTCAGTTCTAGATTGGCGGCAAAGTCTCATCACCTTACAGTTGAAATGGCTAGATCTAACCGTAAGTTCTATACTAAAAGTTTCTTCTATCATACGTCTCATTTGGGGATCTCTCATCCGGTTTCTTGCTTCCCACTCAATATTGATCTTTGTAAATTTAAATGCAATGTCAATCATGATTTTCTATCTTCCTGTTCTGTTATTGTTCTCTCTTCTTAACTGTATTTTTGTCATATTCTCTAATACTCAGTAACCCTCTTTTGTCTCAGTGGCTTTCTTCCGGTAAAATGATTAAAAAAAAATAGTTCTTATTACAGTAGGTCTTACATTAATACTATTACAACTACGACAACGTATCAGCAGAGAAAGCGCAATACAGTTTCGCATAGCACCACTTTTAGACGTAAGCGCGTGACTAAGCGGGTGAGAGCGGTTGGTCTGACCGAGTGCAAGAGAAAGAGTGAGAGAGCGATGAAAAGCGAGAGAGATCCGGCAGACATCTTGTGGCGATGAAAATGGCGTCGTTACCAATGAAGAATTGGAGGGAAACTGGCAAAAAAAATAGGAGGAACAAACAAAGCGAATGACCTAAGCTCTATGTTGAAACACACATTGATCACTCTATATTTGCTTAGACTGCAAAACTGATGCCGGGCCACAGGAAATAAGAAAGAAAAAGGAAAGAAAACGAACAGTTTCAATGACTTTTCGAGGGCGTGGCGAAACAGCTCACCAGACACAAAATAATTCCACATCGCTTACTTGCTTCCCGTTTCATTAATAATAATGACACTAATAATTTCGACTACCATTATCGCTACCGTTACAGTATAAGCATAACTATTTCTTCACTTTATTTTAATAAAGATAATAAATGCCAAAACTAATACTATCATTACAAATTTTCTCTCCATCCTTGAATAATAATTATAGTGAAATATGACCGTCCTTACACTCATACACTATCATCTCCACTACTACGAGTCTGCGCATTTCATCCTTTCTTTTCTGCATTAAAATGATAATAAAACGAAAAACGGCAATTCTAATATCATGATCGTGTTGTAGTACCGCGATACCACGGTTGGCGAATTGCTCTTGTTGATACTGAATACTGTCGTGTTTTTAGACGGCAACTACAGCCGACTCAAGAAGAAAAAGGTACAGTGGGCTTTTTCGCGTTTCAGTTTGTGGAATCGCGGATATAATCCGTCTTGCACCCCCACTAAAACGAGGAAGCAAAACACGATGTACAGAAATATATCGCATGTTTCTTTCTTGCTGTTGTTCTTTTCGTTGTTTTTTATTTATTTATTTTTTTTTTTTTTTTTTTGGTTTTCTTTTATTTTTGTTTTAGTTTTAGTTTTTATTTTATTTTTTGCTTTTGATTTATTTTTTTGTTTTTGTTTTTATTTTTTTGGTTGGGGGGTCAACTGAGAGAGAACCCTTATTTTCAAAACACGATCCTATTCTACAGCAAACAGCGCCGTTGGGAAATGTTTGGATTAGAAGCTTAGACCTGTGCAGGTGTATCTCCGTCCCTCTTCATAAGAACTCTCTCTCTCTCTCTCTCTCTCTCTCTCTCTCTCTCTCTCTCTCTCATATTTCCTCTGGCCTGTTGACTGGGTTGCCTAAATAAACTACGTTCTCTTATCTCTCTTCTGTCAGTTTTAATTCATTCTTGTAATGATCCAAAGACACAATGAAGCAAAAATTCTATCACATTATCATCTCAACCGACACTTTTATTGCAAAAATCTCTTCTGCTACTACTAATACCAATAATGCTAATACTACTAGTAGTAGTACTACTACTAACAAGAACAACAATAATAATAATAATCATAAAACAATATCGATTAATCATTTTATAGCAATTATCTCAAGAAAGTAAAAATCTGGATAAATACCACGACCTTGATAGATAAGGGAAGAAATTTTAGAATATAAAGAGGACACTAGTACCCATCATTATTGGAGTATTTTGATGAGTCTCGAGTAGCCTTCGAAAAGATATAAAAGAACTGAAAATCCAAGAAGAATTAAAATTTATTCACATCGCAAAATTACTCAAATCCACAAGAATATTCAGGACACCAAGTTAGATCCACAGCTGATTTGAAAACACAAATAATAATAATAATAATAATAATAATAATAATACCAAGAGCACAATTTCACCGAGGCAATTGGATTAATAGACTGATGTTTCGTAGGATGATTACGCCTACTATTACAGTATATTTTCTGACCTTTTTGTCTTCGTTTTAATAATAACAATTATAAATGGCAAATTTAACAACATAATAACTACATCGCCGTACAATTTCTGTCATTTACTGACTTAAATGGCAGTCACTCCAATTAAATAATATTAAAGAAAAAATTAAAAATGGTAAAATCTACTAGAACTTCTTTTTGACTGTAATACGGAAGACTGTGTGTCGGCCGCAGACACGCACTAACAGACAATGAATACTCAAATATAAAGCACCAATTCAAACAACAAAAATAATTGAGACATTTGCGGTGATTTAATCAAATTAAAATAAAACGTTAATAATGCGATAGATGAATATGTTTCAAAATGTTTTTCGAGCTGCCGCCCCTTTGACTCTCAGCTCAAATTCTTACCACCCGATTCCACTTCCATAATGTAAATTTGAAGGAGTAACTAATCTGACACTATAAACACACAGACATTTCGGATTTTCATTGATTCCTTGAGATAAAATGTTAGCAAACGAACATCTATGACTATACAGCTACACCTACAAACCTAGAACAATTGCCCTGGTAGTTAACTTAATAAGAACTAAACATTTGGTTAAACGTTTGTAAGATCATAATGGTTAAACCTTTGTTACGTCATAATGGTTAAACCTTTTTAATACCATGCTATTGAACCTATATAATATCATAAGGGTTAAAGCTTTGTAACATCAGAATGTTATGTTTAATTTGATTTATGTTAATATTTTAGTTTATTATTGAGTTCATCTCCCTCCCCTCTCATTCTTCATTATTAGATTTTTATGTATTATTTATTATCATTAAATTTTTATGGTATTGGGAGCGTTTTGTAGGTCCCCCTTGAGAGGATGAGTTATTATGGTGTATGAAGGATTGATTGGTGACAGACGAGTTTTTATGGTGAATGAGCAAATTGTAAGGAGTGAATGGGCCGTGAATCGGATTAGCTAGGTATAGGATAGTTAGTTAAGACCAGCCTTATACCCTCCTCTTTTTCGGCCTTGTGCCATAATTATGTATTCTCAAATAATAAATAATATCAGAATGTCAAAACCTTTCTATCATCTCATTGACAGACCTTCATAACCACATAATGGTTAAACATTTGTAACATCATCATTCATACATTTATTCAGTTAGCGCATTTTGCGCCGCTGTAGTCACCACTCCCCCTATTTCTGTTGTAATTGTGGTTAATGGTGACAATAATGGCAAAATAGTGCAGTGACTTTCCGGTTCCTTCTGCACCGGGGATGTTGAAGTTACCATGTCTCTCCTCTCAGAAGCTCATCCGTCCAGTGGTAAAGCCCTTGACTTCTGAAGTATAGATCCTACTCCAGGCTAGAAATTGGGTGCTTGGCACAGTTGGATTACGGAGAGCCGTTCCTATTCACTAGTCGAGTTGGGAACCCCTTCCAGCTAACCTCACGCCACTAAGCCTACAGTTCGGTAACGTTGACCGTAGTGTGACCGTCACATGGCCCATCGACTTCTTGGAAACGTCAGTAATACAATAGAGGAATATGTTTTAAAATGTTTTCCGAACTGCCGTCCCTTTGACTCATAGCCCAAATTCTTAGCACCCGATTCCACTTCCATAATGTAAATTCGAAGGAGCAACTAATCTAACACTATAAACACACAGACATTTCGAATTTTTATTGATTTCATTTTCTTTAAGATGGTGTGAGAGATCAATTTAGGTCGGAGACTAGTACAGTTCAGCATCCCAATTCATCTGAGTAACGCAGGGTCGACCGCTTCTCCGCAAAGCTACTACCACTGATGATACAGCCTATATATGCCTACATCACAATAGTTAAAAATTTGTACCGTCAAAATGACTAACCTCATGTAACATTAAACTTTTATAGCATTATAACAATTAAAGTTTTGTAGCATTCTAATGATTAACGCTTTGTAACATTAAAATGGTTAAAGCTTTGTAACATCATAAGTTAAATCTTTGGAACATCATACTAGTTAACGCTTTGTAATATTAAAATGGCTAACACTTCGTCACATCATACTGTTAAACTTTCGTATCATCATAACAGTTGAAGCTTTGTAACGTCAAAATGACTAAACATTTGTAACATTATAGAGTTAAACTTTTATAACATCACAATGGTTAAAACTTTCAAAAATCATTCTTTTAGGCTTTTATAACATCGTACTACTAAAACTTTTGTAACATCACAATGGATAAACATTTTAAAACACACAAACCGTCAAACCTATGCAACATAATATTGATTAAATCAAAAATGGCGCAAAGTTCAAGCGTAACATTTTGCTGACTTTTGACACGTATACGAGACTTTTGATATATTTTATATTTTTGGCTCACGTTGGCTCATAATACAACAGAATTATGTGAGAAGAAATATATATATATATATATATATATATATATATATATATATATATATATGTGTGTGTGTGTGTGTGTGTGTGTGTGTGTGTGTGTGTGTGTGTGTGTGTGTGTGTGTGTGAAAACAATGAACTAGTTTTGGATCGCAGCGTCAGCTTATTTATCCACGTTTCATTGCATATCAGTGTTTAATAGTTGTGTACAGAGATCGCCTGTCACAGAGTGATCAACAGCAAGCCTGTCGCATAAATCATTGCATACACATTCCTTCTTTACCTGGAGCCCGACTGCTGAATCTTAAACTAGGTAAGCTTAATCTAGTCAGCATCCAAGGCGCCTGCGGTAAAATGATAGCTAGCACGGCTCAGAGGACATTGTGTGTTCTGTCGTCACTGGACGGCCTTGTGCCAGACTAAGCTAAAATAAGAAAATATCAATGCAGTTAACATATATCTTCGGATTACCCACTCCGTTGGTACCAGGAGAAATGTTACAGAATGAATACTGTAGGGTTTTCAAAAAACTATCTAAAATATTATCGATATATCATTTTTTTTTCTTAACACTTCCGCTGCTAACAACGGAGATGTTCGTTTTTGTTATCTTACTCCAGCTGGCTAAGTATGGAAACCTACGTTTTTTGCATCCCGCTGGTATGAGTGTCCCGTTGCGCCATCTATCGTAAAATCACAAAGGACAATGCTTCAAAAGATATCATGTGTATACCCATTACTAATCTGGTAAGTCATTCCCAGGTATATCCATGAAAATGGAAGGCTGTAAAACACACTGGTGCCAGTTTTCTGTGTAATAAAATATGTAGGTTGAAATTTGGCATTTTCTTTTTAAAATGGCTGGCCGGATGGGGGCAGCACTGGGCAAATGAGTAGCAGTGAAAGTGTTAATCTTCTCGTTCCGGTTTTGGTAAGATAAACACAAAAAATGAAAAAGTAAGCGGTTTTATTTTGAAAACTAATTAAAAAGTCATTAATAAATATGTAAGTTTGAAAAAAGGCAAATATGTATAAATGGTTTCTTTTTAGTAAAGAAATAAATCTGCTTGTAATAAAATATTATGACTAAAACCAGAAACGTGACATAAGTATTTGCAAAGCTATTCGACTAACCATGAAAATTTAATTGCCTCTTGGTAAATATTAAAAGAAAAAAAATTGTATGGTGTTCAAACACTCTACGGTTGCTATGTTCTTTCAGGACGTAGGCAATCACCTCCCTCTATCCCTTGCACCTCTCAACAAGTCCTTCCGTCTGCTTTCTCCCCCAGACCACCATCTGTCATCGACTTGCTTAAGTCCGCCAGGTATGTCACGCGTTGTTTTCCCTTGTCTCTTTTTCACTCTAATCGACCCGTGAGTATCAGATTCTCCAGTCCCTCCTTCCTCACTATATGTCACAGAAACCTCAGTATAAGCCTCCTCTTTGTTTGCAACCGCTCTAAGACGTCCTCGTTGTTCACACGCTCGATCCATGATATCCTTAGCATTCTTCGATGAGTTAAATGCTAAATAAAATTACTACTTCTACTAATACTTTTCCTACTAGTAATAATTATTTTAAAAAATTATAAAAAATATGGTTGACGTAACTGTTCCAATATTTTTCATCATTTAAGAGAAGAACGTGATTTAAGAAAAGAAAAATCACAGTTTTTGACAATTTTAAACAATATTTCAACAAGTTATATTTGAAAAGTTTTCAAGTATAAAAATATGTATATCTACAATGAACATTTTTTGTAATTATTTGAGCTCAGGATCAACAGATAGAGTATTATTATTATTTTATTTGATTTGATTTCTAGTGTGTACTCATTTCTTTGCGGCTCCCACTCACCGACCTAAGGTCAGAATTGATATCATCATATTTTCCACTGAGCAATTGAAAAAAAACACATATATTTTACATAGATAAAGCCCTTTCTAAAGTGTGGGCTGTAGTCGTGAGAATTTTTTTTTTGTATTTCTTTAAGGCATGGGCAACCAGGAATATTGGAATCTTTTTCAATCAATAAGAGGGCTCCAACTACAACAAGGATTGTGGATGCACTCATTATTATTATTATTATTATTATTATTATTAAAAATAAACTGGTTAAACTTAGATGTTGAAATCTCTACTCTGAGTTCATCCATTCTTCAAAAGAGCAGTATAAGTTCGATCATGAAAGTACATATATATATATATATATATATGTGTGTGTGTGTGTGTGTGTGTGTGTGTGTGTGTGTGTATCGTTAATTTTTCAAAATCTTTTAATTTAAAAACGCTCTAAAATATTCTAAATGCTGTGTAAGTAAATGTAAATTATGGATCACGCTAAGTGATGTAATTTAATGCCGAACCAACTGTAATTTAATGATGTAATTTAATGCCGAATGAGGAAATGTTAATGTTGTCAGTAGATTTCTTGAATAGTTTGGAAAAGGAGTATTATTTTGAAGATAGGATATATTTTAAAAACTCCAAAGAGTAAGTTAACATTTTGGGAAGAATCGATAGTCACACTCTCAAGAACTTTCCATCTAAGTAATATATTTTCTCTTCTAATAAGTGTGACATTCATGAGATATGGTTGAACTTATTTTTGTGTATGACTAATGCATTTGATAATTTTTTATATATGAGATCCTTTTTGTGTTCATCAAGGCATTTCTTTTTATTCCTGCGACTTTCCCCAATATATTGTAAAGAACAGCAGTGACGGTTAATTTTATATATACCCGCTTCAGAATAATTATTATGGTTCTGATCATATCCATAATTGTTTTTGATGTGGTTGTAAGTATTTTGATATTCTTAATAATTGATGATGGTAATATAAAGAAAATATAAAATTATAACTCAAGGGTAATGGCAATTTACTGATTGCATTCCTCAAGTTTGAATTTTGCTTTGCTCCGGGCTTATCGATTACCTACTGCGCCTACAATCAACCACCAATTCTATATATATATATATATATATATATATATATATATATATATATATATATATATATAGGTAGAAAAATTGATATCATTCGAACTTGAGAAATGCAACCAGTAATTTGTCATAAGTGATTGATATTTGAAAATTATAACATTTGTTAACATTAAAACAGCATAATTGTATATAAGGATTTTTGTTTGTTTTTTCCGTATATTTTTCTTCATATATATATATATATATATATATATATATATTGTTATGGTCCGATTCCTTGTACCACGGTGATAGTTCAAGGTAGAACCGATAAAGAAGAACCCGAATACGGATATGGAATAACACAGATATATTACAAACAGGAATATATACAGAGAAGTAGAATGTGTTAGTACGAACAATCAGGTTTAGTAATAATTGTCTGAACGCGACTCTGTTTCGGACTGCCTCTGACTCGACTGACTAGCACGCTCTGACTGACTGATAGACTCCTGACGGACTACACTATAGACTTCAGACTGAACTCCTGACTTCAAACGGAACAGTATTTAGTCACCCACCCCCACCAGGGCATCATGTGGCACAAGGTCGGTTTAACGTGGGATCTTCTAGCCCGTGGGCTCGGCCAAAAATATGCCCTTTGAACCCGTATAAACGGGTTTAGGGTCGGTTTACCTCCCAAAAAGAGACTCCGCCCATCGGCGTAGCCTCGTTTGGGTTCCTCCCCACCCGAAGGCAGAGAGTTCAACTAATCAGCTGGTCGCCCGACTTCGGACTGAACTCCCTGCTTCCTCTTGAGGCGCAGTATTTATTACGTATGGAATAGTCAATTATGTTATTATGGGTAAGGACCCATAACATTTATATATATATATAAAGACATTTTTATGTTTATACGTTGTTTTTATAGATACAAATATTTAAGTAAATGCTTTGTTTAAACAATATTAACAACATTTACCGGCCAGAATCTCCGAGAAATTTTCATAGAAAATATGAATCCCCCGACAGGAATCGAACCTATATCCTATACGGAACCGTCATACAGCCTCACGTGCTTTTACCGATTGACCCACAGAGGAGCGTTTCGGATAGCAAGGTCGATTTTATTGTTTTTAAACTACTATTCTCCATGATTTTCTCTCATGCATTCATATCATATTTCTCGGACATTCATCTTAATATTGTTTATTATAAACAGAGCATTTACTTAAATATTTGTATCGATAAAAACAACGTATAAACATAAAAAATGTCTTAAAATAATTGTCGGACTTTGTCCATTTTCCACACACACACACACACACACACACACACACACACACACACACACACACACACACACACACACACACATATATATATATATATATATATATATATATATATATATATATATTTAAATATATTTTATATATATATATACACTACTTATATAAATAAACCTAAGAGAGTGATTTGTTGGGCCTTCTTGGGCTAACCTTCTCGTCTGACATGATGTGGACTATATTGAATCCATTGCTCGATCATCTGCTTCATTGTATTTTTCATGCCAGTATCTATCTGACACATCTATAAGTTTATTATTCGTTCATGCTTTGAATATTGACGCTACATACTCGGTACTCCTGCTATTTATCTAGAGCTCCTTGATAAAATCCAAAGAAGAATCAGCAACATTATTGGTCCTATTCTGGCGTCTCGGCTTCAGTCACTTTCCTACCGCTGTAAGGTTGCGTCTCTGTGAATTTTCTATAAATATCCCCATGGTAATTGTTCGGATGAGCGCTTCATAATAGGACCTAGACTTTTTGAATTTAAGCGCAGTATTAGACTGGCGATGAGGCCTCATCACTTTGCAGTCAGAGTTCACTCGATCATTTCGACTGTTGTCTTCATCTTTATTGCCATATTTATGACTTTTCGGTCGTTGTAAGACCCATTGATATACGTTGGAAATCCGAATCAAGCCATTTATTGTTCTCGTTCCACGTGTCATGCCTTTTCTGGGTAGCTTCAGTTAATTCTCTTTAGTAAATCAAATCTCCAAGATTTTTTTCATCTGATGTGGCCAGGTACTGGAATGACAACTCCTTGGGTCAAGTCATTTTTGGGATTACTTCAACCAGCAACTTTATCCACTGAAACTGATGTAAATAGTGTAAATAATTACAATTCTTCATCCCAGAATTATAAACAGATGTATCATGAAATGTTTTTCTTTTACTTTTAATTTATTAAGGTTCACCACAAAATCCAGTATTAACCATTAATTTTAAAAGAAAATGTTATGGTAATTTACCCACGCACGCATGGACTCTCCCAGCTATAAATAGGAGCAGGTACTGCCTTTTGGAGGGTGAATTTTTCCAGCAGTCGGCTTTGTATTACTGTTTCTGTTAATATATTTGTTTAACTCAATTCCTCTCTTGTGTCTTTATTTCTAGCCCTAATAAGGCTACAACAGAAAAGAAGGGGGAAAATAGGTATTAATTATGCTTCCTACACATTATGAATATCAGATTGACGGAAAGGTCCCAATATTTTACAAGTTGATGTAACTGTAAGTTCTATACTAAGTTTAATTTCGTGCACTTCTCTCTTGAGGAAATCTTTTATGTCAAACGCTATCTACTATCCTCCTGATTACTCCTTTTTTTATTCTCGCTCCTTAGTAATATTTCTGCTTTTTAATTCTTCTACATCCAGTAACCGTTTGTGTTTACTGCCTTGTTTGAGTCGAACACGATTAAAAATACACGAACACATACATACACACACACATATATATATTATATTATATTATATTATGAATGCTGTTACACATTGGTATTGTGTATGCCTGTACAATGGGTATGTTTTCCTTGACTGTCCATATTTTACATGTTAACAAGTTTGCGTGTCCGTAATTATGTCTCCGTAGATTTGTTGCCGATTTATTGTGATTGTGCAATTTCAGACTTGCTGACAATTCTGTGCTAAATAATGCTGGTTGTTTTCACACGGGAGGTTTCAGAACAAACCGTAATAATCACGTTTGAAACAATCCCATCGGCAAACACTTGAGTGATTTGTTCATAAACATTTTTCTCTCTGAAATGGCAAACCACTCACGTTAACAAAAGCAAGAAAAAATGTCTTTTCTCTTAATTGTTGTCATTAAAGATGCCGTCTTGACGTGAATAAACGCTGTCTTCATTTTAGGGTTCAAGCCTTTTAGCTAAGAGACTTTCAATTGTCAATCCATTAAAATAGTTTATGTTATTTCATTAAGCGCTTATATCTAAAATTATCAAATAGAAACCAAGTGTTCATTAAAAACGAGAATAGAATTTAAATTTAAATGTATTTATATGTCTTTTTCTGTAATATCTCAGATGTTTAAGAGCTGTAAATGCGTCTAACCCTAAGAAAAATATTAAACCAGAAAAATAAGGCGAAAAGCAGATAAATTTTAGAAACGTCCGATTGCAGTGAATGGTATAATCCTTTTGAAAAAAAAAGTCAAGTATCTGTATGAATTCGGAGATCAATATTCGAAATTATATTTTCAAACTGGGTTCAAATTCCGAATACAAGATCTCAATATTTTTCTTCTTCGTGTCCCTTCAGGATGTTGGCGATCATGTTTCGCCACATTTCCTTCTACCTTGTAGCTCTTAATAAAAATGTGTCCAATTTAAATACAATGGCAGTCGTTATCTACTCTCCTCCCTTTCTCTTCCCGCTCATTATTAATGTTTCTGTGTTTAAGTCCTATACACCCAGTAACTTCTTGTGTCTTAGTGGATTTACTATCTTGCATGAGGTGAAACCGATTTAAAAAAAAAATGTATACCGGTATATAAGTCCTCAGTATAAATTCTGGATCATCCTTTCCAGGTAGATCGTGTTTTCTTAATAATTTAAATAGATGCTTATATGTTAACTCGTTAAATGCTTTTGTATGATCTATAAGACATAAGTACATATCACTCAATTTATCTAGCTCTTTGTTGTGGATTCCGGGATGAAATCCGATCTCAAATGAATGACAAACACAGGAATGAAATATAGCAAATAAATGTATGGACGTAATAATACAATTAGTAATACGCTTAGTAGATCCAGAAATGCGGTTAGTAGCAATAATAATTTATATACAGTCTGGGAAATTCAGTATCGAAGTATGACTTCCTTCTGAGTTTACGTACTCGCAACTGTGACTCCTACAAAGCGGTTACCTCACACTCTTACTCTCTCACTGTTCACTGTATCACTCTATCAGTGTATCTCCCGTCTAACTGTCTCTCGGGTATCCACCGGCAGCAGTACAAGTACACACTGGTCGAGTTCACTTGTATGAAAAAGGTGTGGATCCCATAACACTCTTGCGTTTATTTTTCGTTGACAAATCCGCGCTTCTCGTCCTATTTTCCGGTCTCATTCCGCTTCACGCTCTATTCATCAGGTTTCGCATCATTAGTTTGGTGATGTGTCTTACTAGTTCCAATTTTCTTTAGATCCCCCCCTTTAGCCTCTGTCTGTAAATTGTATTCACAGCTTCCGTCAAAACGTCTAATAAACAGATAACAATACTTCTCTTCATTTATACTGACATTATCATCAGTTTTGACAAGACCTATAATTTTCCTATATTTGATATTAACCAGAAACATCAGTTTCCCTGAAAGCTGTTGTTTTCTATATTGGTCGACTATTTCTATCAAGAATTTAATCGCTGACCCAATCACCAATCTCTAATCCTATTTCTCTATGACATTCATTATAAAAGGTACTGCTAACTAATCAGTTTTCTTTACTTCTTTGTACAACTTCTACATTTATTTATGAGATGTTTACGTGTTACTGAGGGTTTCTTGCTTTTATATCTTTAAAATATGTTCTTAATATTCTAATTCTTTCCTCGGTGTATACATGCACAACACAGGCTTCTTCTAATATTTTCGGGTTGTACAATCCCCATTTCTTGCATATTACACTTTTAATGTTTTCCAGATTTTTTTTTTTTTGACATTCATTTTATTGTTCTTTGATCTCTGTTAAACATATATGAAGTTCCCAAAATTATATTCCAGTCACGAATTATCTTTACAAGATTGCTTTCCTCTTGAGATTACATCTCTCTTAATATATTTCTACTTCAGAAAAACCTATGAGAAATATAATATATACATATATGTATAATATCATGAATATATATAAGATATATATCACTGTATATATATATATATATATATATATATATATATATATATATATATCAGTTTGTGTGTGTATATTTGTGGGGCTGGGATCAAATATCAGAATATAAGATGGAATGCGGCGAAACAATAATTCTATCTATAAACAATGTTTATAGATAGAATATAATTTTGAATGTTTTAAATCGAAAACGACTTTTTAAATATCTTATATATATTCCATATCTCTCTCACACACACGCGAGTGCACGCACACACACGTGTACACACGTGTACACACACACACACACACATATATATATATATATGTATATATATAGTTTTAAGGTATGTTATATTTTATTATACATGTCTCTCCAAGTATTTCTACATACATCACTAAAATTACTATTGAGAAATCAGTTTTCTTGTACTTCTTCATCCAACTTCCAAATTTCGAATGTGTAATGTTTGCTTGCAGGGGTGGGTTTTGTTACCTTCACCATTACAAAATATATTCTTAATATTCGAATTCTTTTCTCACAATTTGTATTCACAACACTGGTTTCTATTTTTATCTTGCTGGGCAATCCACTTTTCTTGCTTACACGTGCCATGCCTCTTCCAACTGGGCCGAACAATGAAAATAGTGAAAATAATTGCAATACCCCATCTCAAAAATGTGGACAGTTTTATATTTATATATTTATATATATCGTTAAATATGACGGACAAGGAATGTTTTATTAATTTTTATTTAGTTTTTTTTTCCAGCGTTTCTACATTTTCCAATATGGTGAGAGTGGGTTAGTGTAAAAAATGTCCCTATCGTCCATTGTACTACACGTTTTCGGCCACCTACTTAACCATTTTCAAGCTTGTTTTGCTTTTGGCGTTGTTAGGGAGCGGTGTGATGAAAGTTTTTTTTTTTTTTTTTTTTTTTAATAGAAAGTCGCTCACTCGAATTCCAGCCATTGACAACACTCGAAGGCTTGGATTAAATACGCCTACAAGTAGTCAAAACCACAGAAATAATACATCTCAGTCAAAACATGAGAAGAAACTAACAACGCCAAAAATACATCCATCAAGATACATAATAAAATATCATATTAACCACTTCGTTACATATTTCTAAAACAGATATAAGATAAAATTCACATTTTTATATAATTATAGGTTTAACCTTTTATATACAAGTACAAACGTTGATTTTCATAATAAAATCTGACATCGGGTATCTAGAGGAATAGGCACCTCCTCATACTGTATTACTTATCGAGAGGGTCTTGCAGATGATCATTTTGAAATGACGAATGTGTACATCACTCTATGATGCATAATCAATGTTATATTTGATATGTAAGCTAACTTTTGTTAATAACAATGCATCAATTTGAATTTAATGTGATCTAGCGAAAAATTGAAATGCATATGTGTTATATACCGTACTTATGAACACTAATGTGTATGTCCTCATAAATAGGTTGAACACTCGTGTAAGTGGGGATAATATGCTGTTTAGAATTAGGCCAGTGTAGGTTTTGTTTTTTGATTCTTTAGTTTTTCTTTATTCCCAGTAAACTTAGCTAGGTTGTGTTTGCTCATTGGCCCCTTTTATTTCTATCCTTATTTTTTCTTTAGTTTAATTCCTCATCCTCCGCCCTCGTTAGGTGGTCAGTGATGTTAGTTCTGTAGTCGTGTGTTTTTCGTTTTTGTTGTCGTATCTGAATGATTGTTTTTTTTTCTTTTTTTCATAGTTCCGCATTGATTTCCTCCAATTAAATGTTTCTGCCACATATTGTACATACTCATTGGGGATTTTTTTAACTTGTTGTTTTATTCCCCTCCCCCCCCCCCCCACAGACAACAATTTGTATATATGGGGACTATTTAGGATTTTCATAGAGACAAGAGGTATTATGGTGGATGTAATAAGAAAGGTAAGTAAGAGTGTGTTGTTTTTGTGTTAGGAATATTGTTTGTATGTTTTGGTCAGTGTTTACGGCTAGCTAAGTTTAGAATTAAGACAAAAGAAGACCGTGCTTTTCCCCATCCCCTTTTTAGGCTTTGTGCCACATTTTCTGTATTTTAACAGAAATAAATATCTTAATATGCCGTCTAGGCTGGCAACGGGAGCCTTCAGAGTGGGAAGCTCTTGCCGTGTCGAACTCTCTGCCCAAAGGCAGAGAGGAACCCGGACGAGGCTTTGCCGAAGGGCAGAGTCGCGTCCGGGGAGGTAGACAGATACTTGATCCCGTGTATGCGGGGTCTCTGGGCAATTATTGTCCGAGCCCACGTGCTCGGATTTCCCAACATTAAATTTGGCCTTGTGCCACATCCTACCTCGTGGGGAGGCAGGTAATATGCTGTCTAAGTAGTCCATCACTAGCAGTGGCTTACCTACTTCACACCGCTGGCGAGTATTGTATTTTGTTGATGTTATAAAAATTATAATTTCCTTCCTAACCTCTGTTTTGGTTATTTCTAATTCAGTAACCTTTTCTAGCTCACAACGACATGTAACATTAAATCATAAAGGGATAACAAACAAGAAAATGAAGATGTCGATTATGGCAGAAATGAAATGTCTCGTATCGACAGCCTCTCAGTGCACTTATTGGAGATCTTCAAGTGCAGAATATTAATTGCATATCAATATATCATAAATGAATATCTATATATCATGTTTGAATATCAACATATCATAATTGGATATCAACATATCATAATTGGATATCAATATCTCATAACTGGATATCAATATCTCATAATTGGATATCTATATATCATAATTGGATATCAATATCTCATAATTGGATATCTATATATATCATAATTGGATATCAATATATCATAATTGTATATCTATATATCATGTTTGGATATCAATATCTCATAATTGGATATCCATATATCAATTGGATATCAATATCTCATAATTGGATATCTATATATCATAATTGGATATCAATATCTCATAATTGTATATCTATATATATCATAATTGGATATCAATATATCATAATTGTATATCTATATATCATGTTTGGATATCAATATCTCATAATTGGATATCTATATATCAATTGGATATCAATATCTCATAATTGAATATCTATATATCATAATTGGATATCACTATATCATAATCGGATATCTATATATCATAATTGGATATCAATATCTCATAAATGTATATCTATATATATCATAATTGGATATCAATATATCATAAATGAATATCTATATATCATGTTTGAATATCAACATATCATAATTGGATATCAACATATCATAATTGGATATCAATATCTCATAACTGGATATCAATATCTCATAATTGGATATCTATATATCATAATTGGATATCAATATCTCATAATTGGATACCTTATATATCATAATTGGATATCAATATATCATAATTGTATATCTATATATCATGTTTGGATATCAATATCTCATAATTGGATATCTATATATCAATTGGATATCAATATCTCATAATTGGATATCTATATATCATAATTGTATATCAATATCTCATAATTGTATATCTATATATATCATAATTGGATATCAATATATCATAATTGTATATCTATAATATCATGTTTGGATATCAATATCTCATAATTGGATATCTATATATCAATTGGATATCAATATCTCATAATTGAATATCTATATATCATAATTGGATATCAATATATCATAATCGGATATCTATATATCATAATTGGATATCAATATCTCATAATTGGATATCTATATATATCATAATTGGATATCAATATATCATAATTGTATATCTATATATCATGTTTGGATATCAATATCTCATAATTGAATATCTATATATCATAATTGGATATCAATATCTCATAATTGGATATCTATATATCATAATTGGATATCAATATCTCATAATTGTATATCTATATATATCATAATTGGATATCAATATATCATAATTGTATATCTATATATCATGTTTGGATATCAATATCTCATAATTGGATATCAATATATCATGTTTTGATATCAATATCTCATAATTGGATATCTATATATCATAATGGTATATCAATATATCATAATCGGATATCTATATATCATAATTGGATATCAACATATCATAATTAGATATCTATATGGCATAATTGGATATCAATATATCATAATTGGATATCTATATATCATAATTGAATATCAATATATCATAACTGGATATCTATATATCATAATAAGATATCTATATAGCATGATCGGTATCACAATGTCGCTATCGCGTCTTGTATTTGCACTGGAAATATTACATGTTTCACAGAACCGTATTGCAAACAGCGAAAAGTAAAAATATTTGAACATTTTTATAACACTCATTTCAGAATCTAAATGTGGTACGCAACATCATGTAAGCTATCTAGAAATGTTCTTCATTTAAATAATGATGAGAATAAAGCCTGGGGTACGCTGTAAGGTATCTTTACTAAAAGGTGCGGCCAGGGAAATCAAGTTTTGAATTGACAGGAAGTAAATCCTAACAATTTGTGAAAAATGTGTTAAAAGCCGAAGACTTTGCTCTTCACTATTACAGATAGCCATAACTAGAACATATCAATTAAATAATGGCTTACGGGCCACAGAACACTGTGATCTAATTGCCAATGTTAAATTTGCAGTTAATACGCATTGGCAAAATCCCAAGACCTCATTGCCATAACAGATATGTAAAATATTCCAAAAGTTGCAAGAATGAAGCTTTAATAGATAAATATATGGCCTAATGGTTAGAACATAAACATTTCGAATATGAGACACAGGATAGAATCGCACCATCGTTGATTTGTAAGGGAGATAACCTCTACATAAGATCTACTGAGGGAGATTATCCAAGCGTGCTACACCATTAAGAAGTACCAGAAAAGCGATATCACAAATTTACTTGTAAGTGAAATTGGAAAATAGGTAAAAATATAGTTATATTATATATCGTACATACGAATGCTAATGGTCATGTCCCAATCCTTATAAATACATTGGACACATTGCCCCCTCGTCATATCAAACGCAGGTTGTCACACTGGGTATTAATAAACATAAATATGCCCGAGCAGGCGTCTACGACTGGGATTTGCAAACATACACAGAAGGAAAGTTATTCTTTACTTATTTATTAGGCAAAACCTACTTTCTTTACTTATTTATTAGACAAACACACACAGAAACGAAAAGCCATTCTTTACTTATTTATTAGGCAAAACCTACTTTCTTTACTTATTTATTAGGCAAACACACACAGAAACGAAAAGCCATTCTTTACTTATTTATTAGGTAAAACCTACTTTCTTTACTTATTTATTAGGCAAACACACACAAAAACAAACAGCCATTCTTTACTTATTTATTAGGTAAAACCTACTTTCTTTACTTATTTATTAGGCAAACACACACAGAAACGAACAGCCATTCTTTACTTATTTATTAGGCAAAACCTACTTTCTTTACTTATTTATTAGGCAAAAAAACCCTCTAATCTTGATGACATAGTTATTTATATCTGTATCAGAAAAGAGATATTATAGTGAGAGGCTCTAAAATCAGGTGAAGATTGCATCTGCATATATCTGGCGTTCTCCTGTGAAAAAAAAAGTGACAAAATATGGTGTCATCGGGAGATATGGTTAGGACAGTCTGTCTGAATGGTATGGATGTGTAATCACTTAATCCGTTCCTAACTCGATGATCAACATCAGGTTGTATGAGAAGCACCATTGACTTTTTACCATCAGTAGATGAACCCCTAGCTTATATGTTCCAAAAGATATATACCCAGATTAATCAATAAATTCATTAACTGATTATGAAAATGCATTTATTTTACACAACAAATATGTGTTTTTTATAATGAATGTTTTTCATTATCAACTCGCTTTACATACAACGTTTCGATATTAATCACATTGCTAAAATATTACAGTAAAATTCAACAGATGTGACAGGCTAAGGATTTATTGATCCAGTTATCTACATATAATATTCTGTGACTTGCATTATTCCGTCCGCCCCACCGTCTAAAATAACCATACACTGACCGATCGAAACCAGATTTTGAGGTGAAGGGAATAGACATAAGACAGTACATAGTAGAGTTGTATGTTGCAGGCTCAAGAGTAAGAAATCCTAAGACTTTATTCTGCGCTGCTAAAAAGGAAAAAAGAAGTTTTCTTAAAAATTATTGTTTATTATGAAGTTCTATAAAAGTCAATTAAAGAAGTTATTAAACAGCGAAGTAGGGTTTTTATCAAACTGTTTTCCAAATAAATCGGCTTATTCAAATTTTATTCGATAGGTTTGCGAAACGTAGAGAAAATGTTAGTGATAACAACAACAATACCATATACCGCAAGGATTTCAACACGCCTTAGCGATTTGCAAAAAATTCGAGTGTATATAAACTTGGGAAGAGTTCGCTTTACGCGACCAAACTGTTTCATATAAAAGCATCACGTTTTGTATATACATTTATTGGACACAGGGAGCGTTTTGAAATAAAATAAAAAAATATTCTTTCCCTTGTGTAGAACTAGCTGTTTTTTTTATGTAGAAATATATAAAACAATTATGATTTATATCTGCTAGTTGTAAATCTGTAATCTTTTTCTGTTATTATTAATGTTTGGACAAAGTAAATATTTGCTGCTGTTGGAAACGAAATGTAATGATTAAGTATAGAATTTTCCAATGTTGACGTAACATATGCTTATTTGACTTTCTGCATTCCATCTGCTGGGCATAAAAAGCAAGAAGAAAGAGATTGTCAAAGGTTAGGAATTAAAGCAAGCGTCGCTGAACGAATAAAACTGATACATGTATAATTTAAATGGTTTGCTTATTTTAATGTTAAAATTCATTGAAATGGAATTATCAGAGTTCACGAATTAAGTCGAGCATTGCAGAGGAAACAGAATTATTATGTGTAAAATTTTAAGAGAATTGTGAATGATCTTCATTGAAAATCAAGAAAAAAAAAGAAACTATCAAAAATCAGAAAATAAAGTGAGTGTTCCTTATATACATAATTTTATTGTACATAAAATAATAACGATTAAAAATAATAGTTTTACATTAAATTCGATGGTCATTACTCAATAATCTATGTCCACCTGGCATCAGTTTAAACTGACGTCTTCTTTTTAACCATATAATTTTTAATATATAATTTTTATAATATATAATTTTTTTACCATATAATTTTATAATTTTAATGGTATCTATCTATCTATCTATCTATCTATCTTTCTCTCTCTCTCTCTCTCTCTCTCTCTATATATATATATATATATATATATATATATATATATATATACAGTGTAACCCGGATATAAGAGACCCGGATATAAGAAAAACCCGGATATAAGATTTTCTCTGGTCCCAAATTAGAGCCTGTGTTAATGTATATAAAATAGACCAAACCCGGATATAAGAGAAACCCGGATATAAGAGACTTCTTCTCCGGTCCCGACAACTCTCTTATATCCGGGTTACACTGTATATATATATATATATAAAGCGTTTCACCCCAAGCAAAGCGGGAAGCCACTAACACGCAAGGGGTTACAGAGAGTTGGAGTGAGAGCAAAGAGGAGTGATAGAGGAAAGGATGAAGAGAAGGATAGGGGATAGATCAGGGCATTTGGAGTCGTCGATTGACATTACATTAGAATAGTTGGAGATTATAGCTATCAGAGAAACAAGAAAAGGGGAGAGAGTTCCACAAGCGAGAGGTGCGAGACATGAAGCTATTGGGGTAGAAGAGATGGCTACATTTAACAGTTTCGACAGTCTTTTCTGAAGAGAGGAAGGTAACCAGTGATCGAGAGGTCAGAGGAGGGGATAGACAAATCAAGGTTGGTCTCACACAAAGCCAGTATATCCGGACAGTTCGTAATGAACAAAGATTTAATTATTATTTAATATTTTAATGATAATTTTATAATTCAATTTTTATATGTATAATTTTTTACCATATAATTTTTTACCATATATTTTGAACAACTTATTTCAGAGTAAAATTAGGAAAATTTCCAATATATTTCATTGACATTTTCACTTTCCAAAATTTTGGCTGAAAATTACAGCTTAAATATATATTAGGAAAAGCGTTAATATAAATTTACGCGAGGAATCTATGTGTTGATGCAGTGTACAATGTCGCAGAGCAAAAGAATCGACTCATGGATCTGACGATAGCGTTTCGAACGTTGCATCGATCTGTTTCTGAAAGTCACACATATTAACGCATGAATGAAACAGTTTCAAAACAGGTTGTCAAAGCCGATAAAAATTGCTTTCATCTTTTCTCGGAAAAGTTTGAAATGGTATGGCACGAATAAAATAACAACGTGCGACAAGACAATAATTTGAAAAAAAAATCTTACATCTAATCATGACATCGATAGTATTAGCCTTTGGAATGATTTACTCACAACATTTTTGACACATTTCTTCTTTTCGCTTTATGCGGTCTGGTTCTGTAAGCTTTTCATATAACTAAATAGAATTGGGAGATGAGTGGAGGAGGCAAGGTGGAGTGAGGGATAACGGCTAGAGTTGAGGTATCGGAGAGCCGAGTTCGAATTCCAGTCGAATCCATTACATTCATTTACATGCTAATACGCTTCGAAAATATATGAATCCTCTTTCTCTTCATTCCCCCAACCAGCTAAATTGGTAAATAACAGGACAGACCGGGTTCTATAGCCTTGGATACAACAGGTCTACCGAAGAAAGAAATGCTATATATATATATATATATATATATATATGCAGAAATATAGTATTAAAGTGTGCTATATTTATGGGATAAAGTGCTCAATATCAAAGATAGAGCGTATGTAAATATAAATATAAGTGAACATTGAAGTCAATATTCAGAAGCGACAGGCAGTTTTATGCCAGACGCAATCCTTGATACTTTTCGACTATTTATATATATTTATTTTATATAAATAGTCGAGAAAAATCCAACACTCGCGGTTGACTTCAACGTTCACACTTTATATATATATATATATATATATATATATATATATATATATATATATATATATATATATATATAATGGCAACGTACTGCAGGAAAAAATATGCCTCATGTATCACGCATAGCACATCACTGACTGAGACGAGTGTTGTTATCCATTATTTCATTCGAGGACAAATTCTTTGTGTTTGTGTCTCAACTTTTTATATTTCTACCGTCTAAAATTTAAGCGGGAAGATTTATGTCTTCTCACACGATAAAGTTTAAACATTTTGATGGCTATCAAAGTAAGAAAGTAAGGATTGAGTAGTTCCCAACATAGATATGGTATCAAGGCTCCATCTTTCCTCCAGGAACACTTTGATCAGCACTAGACAATCAGAATAAAGTCATCTGCTATATATTTTCCCTCTAGCTTTGACAAGATTTCACTATTCCTGGTAGAACTTCCTTGATCACCGTGTGAGTTATCTAATAACAAAAGTGATGAAAACAAAGAGAAAAAGGGAAAGAATCTAAATGAAAATGGCTGAACAAACTTAGTTTAAATAGTAAAATTTGAGAAATTTAAAATCTTCAGCAGCCCTCGTGCGCATGTGAAGCTACATCAATATAACAAAGGGACAAAACACATTACATGAAAACTTTTTCCACTTTGTCATATATATATATATATATATATATATATATATATATATATATATTATTCATTTTTTTATTGAAATTGTTTATATATTAAAAGTTAAGACGTATTTTCTTTTAATAATTTAGCCCCAAGCAAGGGAGGCTTGCGGCTAAATCACGTTGAAACACCGGTTCCTTTAGGATCACTGAAGTTAAGCAACGTCGAACCTGGTCAGTACCGAGATGGATGACCGCTTGAAAATACCAGGTGCTGTAAGCTTGGGTGTGCTGGTGCTGAAATAGATATCGGCTGGATATTGGAAACCAAAGAGCCGAATTCCAATTACACTATGGTTCCTTATATTCACTAATGTGCAAATAACCTTAGGAAAGGTATGAATCCACGTATCCTCCCTCCAGCTATGGGTTAATTAGTAGGACTTGTATCAGTAAATTTTTATTATCTCCAATAAATTCTTAAATTCTAAAAATATTTGCTGGCTTTAAATAACCCGGAAAAGGTTAAGGCGTACAAAATAAATCAATCTAAGCAAAATAAAAAAAGAAACCAAGATGTAAGGTGTTACTGAGTGTAAAAGAATATGAGAACAAGAAAAACATTATTAAGGAGAGAGAGGGAAGAATAAAAGAACAGAAATTAAGAAGGCAAAAGCTAAAAATTGAAACTTAATTTAGGTTTTGAAGATCAACGTTAACTGGAAAGAAGCTAGAAGAGAGATCCATAAATGAGAGATCAGAAACTGTTAGCATAGGACTTACTCTTACATCTCGCAATTTCAACTGTAAAAGCATTAAACCTAGCTACCAAACTATTATTGCACTTGATTTCATAAAATCAAGGCACCAAAGAGGAAAGCTCATCCGAACACTTACCATGAAAATATTCATAGAAAAGGCACAGGGAAGCCAAGTTACAGCGGTGAGATAATGACTGATAACGAGGTGCCATGACCATTGTAGATTCAATGAGGCTAAGTCTTTATTTGCTGCATGTAGAGAAACATGTGATCCTGACACGAAAAGCATCCTGTGATATGAAATATGGAATATATAACGGAAAATTTGACAGATAAGTATAACCTGGTGAAAATGCGCTGGGTTAAAATGTCTTCAGTGGAGGGGAAAAGATAGCTAAATAGATATGAAAGTATTTATCCTTTTTTGTAAGAGGTAAATGGTGATCTATGACTTTTAATGTATCTGTCTATATTTCTGAGATGAGGTATTATGTACACTATTTACATTATTCGAATGTCGACATTCCAACCACCTGAAGAAGGCCGGAGTGAACAACGGCCGAAACGTTGTAATAAAAATGGCGACAAAGATGAAAACAATAGTCCGAATAATGTAAATAATGAACTTTTAATGTGTTTCATTACTTTTATTGTGAAATTTTGCATGTTGCTAAATAAGTGATATTATATTTTGGCATTGTTGATTGTATTTTAAAAAGTTATAATTTCATATGCAACATCCTCTCTCTCTCTCTCTCTCTATCTATCTATCTATCTATCTATCTCTCCCTCTCTCTCTCTCTCTCTCAGTTTATATTCTTAGTCTCCTGGATTTCTTTCTCATAACTACCCCTCTCTCTATCTCTGTCTCTGTCAGTTTATATTCTTAGTCTGAATGATTTCTTTCTTATTACTTACGGTTTTCTCTTTTCTAATCCCCCACTAACTTTTTCTATATTTCTTTATTACGCGTCTTCTCTTTTCTAAGCCCCCCTCCCTCTGTCTCCCTCTCTCTTCCCCCCCCTCTCTCTCTCTCTCTCTCTCTCTCTCTCTCTCTCTGTGTGTATCTGTCTCTGTTTTTTCTCCCTGTCTATTTTCCGATCTCGATGGGCACTTACTCTGTCTCTTCTTACTCGATTCCTCTTTTTACCCTCTATGTCTCTCTATCCCTCGCCCCTCTACATTTCTTTCCTCACTTTCAGTTACTCTTTTTGTACATCTCTCTTCACTTTACCTTCTTTTATTTTGTTGTTGTTGTTGTTGTTGTTGTCTGCCTCTTTTTCCTCCTCTCTCGCTGCAGCCATCCTCTTCGAAGCAAAAATGAAAAATAAAAACAAATAATTACGGAAATAAAAACGATACTTATATTTAAATTGTAATCGAGCTTGTATTCAGTCGAGTTATTTCGAGGAAAACTAGTCACGTGATTCAATTCATTCATTGTTTGGCGTCGTTTTTTCTTCTTTTTTTTTAATGTTGAAACTTAATTTTTTTTATTTCTTTTAATGTTGAATTGTACGTTTTCCGGGCCGCTGGTAGTAAAATACTATTGCAACGTACGTAAGCGAAATCAGTAATAACAAGACAAGACGCAGGAAAGAAAAAGACGGCGCCATCTTTTCAAACTAACTACGTCTTAGAATTATTATAATTACTATGACTACTTTAATTATGTGACTATATCATTATTAATATCGCCGTCATTACCATTCTGACTGGTGGTGTTAATATTAAATTTAGTTAGTAAACCCATTTTGAATTCCAATTGTTTTTTTGTTTTGTTTGTTTTTTGGGTTTTTTTTTTTTTTTTTTGTCGTATTGGTCTTTCGTTAGTGTCCTGTTATCTCGCTCAATATCTTGAAAAATATATTGTGACGATGATTGACAGAAAAAAGATTGTGTGCGTGGACACTTAGACAAAGCACTCGCCCATAACTATCAATCAAGTTGTTACACCCATTGACAACCTTGACAGCGTTTAATAAGCAATGTGATTTTATTTTCTTCACATTCTTATTATGCTTTATATCCCAAGTAATTCCATATACATTTACTTCACTATAAACATTTTTTCTTTTACATAAGTAGTGGGTGATCATGGCACTCCAGAACTTCCTCTCCTTTGCAGCTCTAAACAATATTTTCCTCCTTACTAATCGTTAAGTAGGTTACCAGCAGTTTCTTTCTATCACTTATTACTTCTATATATCCTCTGTCAAATTCTATACGATCACTTTCCTCATTATGTTTTTTTAATCAATTTATCCCAAGTGAGGCAACAATTCTACTACGACACAAGGTGCTACTGGGAGTGAAAGAGAATGAAAAAAACTTTAGAAGGAACCAGAAACCCAATCCTAAACAGGAAACAAGCGATAAACCTCTGCTCCTGTTCAAAAGAACGGGGAGAAGCGTGAACCTTGTCAGATATTCTCTTTCTGATTCCAAAAAGTTCCTTTTGCTGTCCATTTTTTAATTGTTCTATCCTTGGTACTGTCAGAATTAGCATCAAGTCCCCACTTCAGCTGTGAGAAAATTGCTCAGCATTCACGGCATTAAAGAAGGAAAATATATAACATAGCATTTTTCTAACGAAAGATCCGTTTTTAATACTTTGTTCCGTCCTGGGTATGACGATAAACTACATCCGCGTCCTGGGTAAGACGATAAACTACGTCCAACAGCCAAGACCTTTAATTAGGAGGTTTTGAGGAGCGTGGAACCTCCTCTTAATTGTTTGTGTTCCCAGGCCCACTCTGACCCAGGGTGGTAGCACCTGTTCGGGTCCCAGCTATGGGTACATAATTAACCTCACAAACTAGGGTCAAAACACTATGAAAGTGTAAAAATAGGCTTTAATATCAGAAATATTTTATCAAAATTATTACCAGCTATACATTATTACCAGCAATACATTTTTGGAAAAAAATATTACCAGCTATACACTTTTTTTGAAAAATATTACCAGAGATATATTTTTGGAGAAAAATATTACCAGATATAGATTTTTGAAAAGAAATATTGCCAGAAATAGAGTTTTGAAGAGAAAAAATATTACCAGCAATACATTTTTTGAAGGAAAAACCAATAAACCATAAAAATTGTTAGCATTAAATAACCCATAAAGTATAGGTTTGGTTTGGTTTGTTTTACGACATATATGTCGTAAAACAAACCAAACCAAACCTATACTTTGTTTAGCTTTTAGGCGATATCTTTCGTTGTTCCAATTTCCCTTCGGGTGTCTGTATCACATTTCCCGTCGTCTGCTACAATATTTCACAGAGAGTTAAATTTCTGTACTTGCTTTTGACGTCTCTAATTTATCTTTTGAAAAATGAGCTGTCCCATACGCTCACGACCATACATTCAGTCTTATTACAATTGATGCTTAGTTACTATTTCCGGCTTTCCTTTAACACATTGTCTAGGAATTCCAGCAGTGTTCTTTTTGTATCTACAATAATTGAGCTTTCTTTATTAAAATCCGACCTGATCAAATATCTTCCACCTAACGTTTCACTTTAGAGTAGTCTTTCAATTAAGTATATGTAATATAGAAATTATTAAACTGTTAGTTAGAACCAGTGACAGGATCCAAAGAGTGTGAGTTCAATACCCGGTTAAGGCAGTGGAGTCATTGTAAGTAATAGTACACAATGCTTTATGAGAAGATAAAAAAATATTAGTCCATATGAATTTTCAACTCGTATTTATTTTATTTTGATTTCATTTGCTTTCTCTCTTCCCACACCGACACATCGAACTGCTATCCATGTCACATAAATAAAATACAAACCTCTATTATTGGCTTCCTAAAGAAAAAGAGATCGAATCTCACTGGCGACATTATTTATTTTGGATTCATTCTGTGCACTAATTATTATTTACACCATCCACAGAGTGTGAAGAAAGGAATCATTCGATTCCTACAAGAACGGTCAAAGATCATAAGTGTCGACTCAGACATATACCACCAAGAAGTGATCAGCATCAAACATACCCTTCAGAATAACAACTACCCGGCTAATACCCCGTCTTTTCTCTCACATTCACCATCTGCGTACAAGTGGCATTTCCACCTTGTTTGGGGTGAATTGATTTTAAAATATTAATATCTACAGCAAAATCTGATATTAACTGGAATAATTAAAACAAAAACATCCTACAGGCCTTTACAAAAATATGGTACTAATTATAGTTTTATATAGTTTTATAAAATAAATACAGTAATAATTATAAGTTCCTACGTATCACCAATTAATATTCATCATCCCAAAAATTGCATCGTAGGCATTAATTTTATTCATGTTAATACTGAATATTTTTTTATAAACCTATAATAAATGCTGGGTTAATATATAACTATAATTAATATTGGATTTTATTTTTTCATAATTAATACCATATTTTACGATGAGGTTTAATGGGGTAAGATGAAAAAAAATACAACCCGAGAATTAATAAAATACTATGTTTCTCAAATAATAAAATTCAAAACAAGAAAACATTTTGATCTTAGTCATGAAGTCATATTACTGAGCGTAAATCTAATGCAAACCGTCCAACCTGCTCAGAAATGTCTAAACTATGAGCTATATATATATATATATATATATATATATATATATATATATATATAACCGTTTTTCTCAAATCAATGGTTAAAAATGGCTTCAAGTGAATGGAAATTCTAGTTCTTAAAAACTATCCTTCATCGAGTCTCATAGACTGGTGCTACAAAATGAAAAACAAAGATAACAAAAACTACAACATTTGAAAATTCCCAATAGCAACAATAACTAAAAGGATTGTCACATGTAATTAGAAGAAAAATAATAATAATATAATTATGATCTTGGTATTCTACATTACCTTAAAGGTTAAAAAGAAAAGTCGCATTATTACTTGGAAGAGTGATAAAATTTAATGGGATTAAAAAGTATAATTTTCTAAAAAAAAAAAAGAAAAAAAACTGTTGTTTTAAGAGAAAAAATATATAAATTTCAACAGACAGTAACGCTAACTCTTCGGCCAATGAATAAACGAATATTTATTGCATGAAATTGCATTTCCATTACCATTTTTATAGACAGGAATTTAACTACAGAAGATCTCCATGATGTGAACTACAAACAGGGGATATAAAAATCATGCAAAACCTGAAATTTAAATATCTGTGAAGTGATTTAACAGATGAAAAATGTGACATCAAAATTCGAATGCATATTAGTATAGAATAACCTAAAAGAAAGTATTATGAGACATGAAAATATTATGAAACATGAAAGTATTATGAGACATGAAAGTATTATGAGACATGAAAGTACTGTGGGACATGAAAGCTAAAAGAAAGTATTATGAGACATGGAATTATTATAAGACATGAAAATTTCGCTAGCAACCAAGAAATAAGTGTTAAGTTGGTACATAATATCAATCTTATATGAAAGTAAATGCTGGACAATTTCCTCACAGATGATGAAGAAATATGAAGCAACAAAGGTGTAGTTCTAGAGAAGGATGCTGGCAATATTATGGACAGGGTATGGTGATTTTCTATGCGTAGCTTAAATATGGCACAGGGCCAACAGTATGGAGCATCCAGTGCGGGTCGAAATGATTTTCTAAGCGTAGCTTAGACGTAACACAAGGCCGAAGTTCAGATCATCCAATGAGGATCGAACTCACTCCTCATTCGTAATTGGTCTATCAAGATAAACTTGGTAACCATTACATCACGACGAAGTGCCCTCATGGACAGAGTATGTGAGCATCAAGTTTTTTAAAGAAAATGCGAACAATAATGACACAAGTACTCAGAATCCGAAGAAAATAAATGAAATTTCTTAGAAACATATGAGGAAAGGGGACTTGGAGAATGTGACACCCACAAGACGTATTGAAAGTAAGAGGATCAAAGAGAAACTTTTTTTCTTTTCTTTTTCTATTTCTATGTCCTGTTTCCTCTTCACTTTCTCCTTTTGTATTTCTTATTCTTTGTTAAGTTCCCTTCGTTTTTCTTTATCCTAAACAATTCTTTATGTTCTTTTGTCATCAGCTTGCAAAAGCAGACTGAACAGGGACTAAGATGTATAGTAAGGTGACAAACATGGCGCGCTACAAAGAATAGGTAGTTGTGGAGAAATAGTATCGTCCACTTTCCGAAAGGTCACGGCACATTAAAAAAACTAGATTCAACTGTCAGTATCGTAATTCTATCTTCTTACATTATTAAACTTCTGTACTTTTAGTTTCTTTTGTTGCCATTTGCCAAAGAATTCGTATCCATTTTTCTGAGTTGTTTTGTTATTGACACACGATCAGAGCAGAAAATAATTTCGTATCCAAATCACAGTTATATTTTCTTTTTATACCTAATTCATTCCCCCTTTAACAAACGATGGAGGCATTCAAAAATTCTTTATGACTTTTCATATTGAAAACTAATTCAGTCTTCTTGCCTCAATTATTTTTATCGTTGTACCTGGGTGCATAAACAAGTTTGCAGCCTAATGAAGAAAAATTTATTTTGCACAACAAATATTTTCCCAATGGAGTTAATTCACGGGTGAATATTAATAACATAGCTTGAATCTTTTATTAAAGCTTCACCAGAAAATAAGATATGGAGAAATTGAAGAAAGAAAATTCTGGTATTTTTACTTTTGTGTTCTTTGATTTTCACTGGTTAATCATGTTTCACGTACATTCGACTTGTTAAATAAACGTTAGTATAATT
The DNA here is from genome assembly GCA_903632075.3 of Acanthosepion pharaonis. Taxonomy (NCBI): domain Eukaryota; kingdom Metazoa; phylum Mollusca; class Cephalopoda; order Sepiida; family Sepiidae; genus Acanthosepion; species Acanthosepion pharaonis. The sequence goes on from CAHIKZ030001225.1 coordinate 959,106, forward strand.
TGCGGCGTTCCTAATTCAAAGAGAGGCGATTCGTCCATTCAAATTTTCAAGAAATCAACGGATTCCAAACCTAACTGAAGAACCGTAAATATTGCTTTATGTATGTAAGTGTATAATAATTCCAGTTTGTCTATGTGGTTGGTTCATTTAATACGTTTTCGATATGTGTTTATAGTTAGCAATATTTTTTATTAGTAGGCTCACGAAATACTTTCTTTGTAAAGAATTATGTTCTTTTTTAATTAAGGTGGCAGTTGTAAATTTGTATTAGGGTTAGAGTTAGGGTTTTATTTTATATCACCAGTTTGTAGTTCACGTCATGGAAATCTTCTGTAGTTAAATTCCTGTCTATAAAAATGGTAATGGAAATGATGAAATAGCCGTTTCCATGCAATAAATATTCGTTATTCATTAACCGAAGAGTTAGCGTTACTGTCTATTGAAATTTATATTTTTTTCTCTTAAAACAACACAACATAGTTTAGACATTTCTGAGCAGGTTGGACGGTTTGCATTAGATTTACGCTCAGTAATATGACTTCATGACTAAGATCAAAATGTTTTTTTGTTTTAAATGTTATTATTTGATGAAACATAGTACTTCATTAATTCTCGGGTCGTATTTTTTTCATCTAAACCTAATCGTAAAATACGGTATTAATTATGACAAAATAAAATCCAGTATTAATTATAGATATATATAAACCTAGCATTAATTATAGGTTTTTAAAAAAATATTCAGTATTAACATGAATGAAATTATAGCCTACGATGCCATTTTTGGGATGATGAATATTAATTGGTGATAAGTAGGAACCTATAATTAATACTGTATTTATTTTATAAAACTATAATTAGTATCATATTTTTGTAAAGGCCTGTAGTAAATGCATGTTGTAAAATCAATGTTATTACCAGTTCTGCTCCAATGTATTACGAGAGAGTTTGAATGCTTGTCTAAATGTAAATCACTTTTAATGTTCGTGGATACTAGCTTTTAGATATCGTGGTGATTCTCTGACATAAATGCTTTTACATCGTAAGAAATTTGTTAGATAACTACTGGCATCTAAATTAGTGTTTGGATTATTTTTCTTTCTAATTCTATCTCCGATTGTCTTGGACGTGGTGGTAAAGATCCTAGTATTAGGGATAATTAATTTATTTACAACTTTTGTAGAAAGCGTGTTAGATGGTAGGATTATGAATTTTGTGTTGTTGTTAGAAGTGCAATTAGAGGGGTCTAGTTTTTTTAGGAAAGCACACACACATACTTACGATTATACATTATCATCTGAATCCCACATAGACAAACTAGAAGAATTATATCTTTACATACATGAGGCAATATTTACGAATTTTCGGTTAGGATTGAATGGACGCGTTGTCATCATCAAAAGTGTTTCGACTTGAGGTCATGAATTAACAGTGACATTGTATACTGGTTCGACAATATTTTGCCAGCCTTCTCTTCTCTGTCAGTTTGGGGATTTCTTGCAGATCTTCCTTAATTGTAAAATTCTCCAAAGGAAAAGTGGGATCTTTCTGCCTTGTTCTTTGAATGTCTCGTTTCAGCGTTGTGACTATGGTAGTTCTTGGATGACCTCTGAACTTTTTGAAGTCATTCTTTTCAAAGTAAAACTCCATGGTTTTGTTCGCTGGGCATTCTGGATCCATTTGCAAAATATGTCCAAGAAGCTTCCATCTTGCTTTCAAAATGAACAAAAACAAATGAGATTCTTGACATCAGCTGTACAAGTTCTTGTTGCAGATGCTATGAGGTTATTTTTTTCCCTATCAGAATTCGTAGTTGTCGTCTGTGGAAACTGTCTAGCTCCTGCTCTTCTTTCTTTGTAAGGCTCCAAGTTCCACAGTTTTAGGTTAAAACTGGTTTCACCAAGGTGTTATGCAACTTTAATCTTCCCTTCTCATATATTCTGTCTCCTCTTATCCATAGTTTATCAAGCTTTTCCATTTTCCCCCTTCTCATGATGTCCTCAGAATCTCCAATCAGTGAACCAACTTTCTTTATTTGTCTCCATTGCTCTGTATTTCTCTTTCCTCTTTCAGTGATGCTGTCTTCTGTTTTATCTTCATTTATTTTCAAATTCTCTGTTGGAAAGATCCTTTCAGTAGCTTTAAGCATTTTCTGTTTTTCATCCTCACATGTCGTCTCTTCTTGAATTCGGAATGCCGCAAATTATTCTAACGTTTCATTTAACAAGTCGAATGTACGTGAAACATGATTAAAAAAATTTAAAGAGCAAACAACACCAAATTAAAAAAAAAAAACAGAATTTTCTTTCTTCTTTTTCTCCATATCTCATTCTCTGATAAAGCTTTAATTAAAATTAAGCATGTTTGATTGATACACGTTTCCTCTTTGTTGTTTATCTTATTATATCGGATTCCGCTGATTATTTGATCAATATTTGATCTCATAGTTTGTATCTTATACAGGGAAAATTTCAGATCAAAATTCATTTATTTATTCAGCCTTCCATTTTACCTTTTTATTTACTGTTAATTCACGTATCTTGTTCAATTTTGGAAGTTCTTTTATGACAGGAGACGCGTCTTAAATCAGCTGCTTCGAAAACGAATGCGCGTTATTTGGTCTTTCAAGGTTGATTAGTTATTTGGTCTTACGCTAAGATGGAAAGAAGTAATGAATATTTTTACGAGGGTTTCCTTCCGAATTTTTCAAAGCCTCTGAATCCAGTGCATTGAGAAGGAAAAGAAATAGCGCAAAGGCGCCATATTATTTGTACTCAATTATATACATGTCATGGAACGATTACATTATGAATGCTCTTTGCAGGAGTCTTACCCGTTTTTGTTTTTTGGGGTTTTTTTTTTCTCTCACTAATTCTCGTTACTTTCTTTTTCTTTTACTTTGATTTTTGCGTTTTCTTTTCTTTTCTTTTTTTTCCCTCTTGATCTTTCTTTTTGTTTTTCGCAAAATATCTTATACTTTTAATATTCTTCATCCTTTCAATTCTTCCTTGTTCAATTTTCTTCTTTTTCTCTCCTTGGTTTATCTTATTCCTTTTTCCTCTTCACTCTCTCCTTTTGTACCACTTATTCTTCGTAAGTTGTCTTCGCTGTTTCTTTATCTTAAACAATCCGTTATCTGCTTTCGTATTTTTGGTTTATATTTTTAGGTTTATTTGTGCCCCTTACGTTATAGTAAGTTTTTTTTTTTACTGTCAACGCTTTCTTTCGACACCGCCCTTGTTTATTCTTTTTTTTTTTTTCTCTATTATTTGAGATGTTTCAGTCATTTTATCAGAGGCTAATAGGATTTTCGTTCCTGTTATAAGAGTTACACTTTGAAAAATAACTCCAACATCGAAGCTTTTATACTATGAGTTCTTCTAGTAGAAAGCAACATCGTTCTCCATGGGAGGATAAAATGAAAAAATAAAATGTTTTCAGAAAAGGAAACGTTCAAATATTGTTTCCAGCTTGACAAAACTTTTATCAAGTCTTATCTAGCTTTCACAGTTTTTTGGGTTTTTTTGTCTTTTTTTTAAGTATTTTCCCTCTGTTCCTCGGGATTCCTTCGGTGAGATGAAAAGCTTCCTTTGTTTTGGACGTGGATTTCAAAAACATTTTAAGCAGTGCACCCATTGAAATAAAGGTAATGCTATATATTTGATCAAAATAAAAAGCCATTTAAGATATTCTCTCTATCTATCTCTTAAAATATACAAAGAGAAACTGACTGATACAGCCGATACCAATTCATATATATATATATATATATATATATATATATATATATATATATATATATATATATATATATCATATAATAGGAGGCATAATTCTTGACGTGTCACATTATACACCTGTAACATGGCATGCACTTATGCAATATATATGCACATGCCTGTGTTTTGCGTGAGTGACTTATATGTGTTTGCGGAAGTTAATGAGAGCTTACGGCCACATCACGTTGAGACATCGGTTCCCGTACGATCACCGAGGTTAAGGAAGGTCAAGCTTACCTGGGTGACCGCTTAAGCTTAAATATGTGGGTGGTGTAATAGATAACGGCTTCGAATTGTTAATCGGAGAGCCGAGTTCTAATTCCCGTTGGGTTTATATTCACTTACGCGCAAATACACTCGGGAAAGATATTACTCCACCGTTTCTCTTCTCATCTATGGGTTAATTAGTAAGACTTGTATCACAAAATCAATATTTTTCAAAACAAAAGAAGAAAAGTCTTACAATGTAAAAATATTTCTGGCTTTAAATAACCTGCAATCAGCAATTTAATATACACACATGCACACTCGAATTTGGCTGAATTTTAAATAAGACACTGAAATAATACATTCCATTTCTAATCAGTCCGAACACTCCCTATCCCGAGTTGAGTAAATTTTGAAGACAAAAAAAAAAAGAAAAACTTAGCAACAGCTTCATGTCAGTTCAACTATTCTTTTCTTAGATGTGTGTTTGTCTGTGAAATAAAATAAAAGAAAGAAAGAAAGAAAGAAAGAAAGAAAGAAATCAACTTTTCTTTCTCTAATATACAATGAGAAAGATTTTTGGTATTTTATGGATAATTATGTACGGCCTTTTGAAATAATTTTTAATTATTCCTTCTGTGTTTAAACTCACTATATTTTGTCGTAAATACTTTTTTTTAAATAGGCAAAATATTTAAATTTCAAATTTGATCGGCATGCCAACAGCGAAGCGACGGGTGCCAACTAGTTTTATACGAATGTTCAGCGATCATTTAACATGATACGTGATTATGACGTAAATCTTTAGACAGTGCTTGCAAACAGCTGTATGCTTATCGCAAACAGCAGAAAAGTAAACAAGAGAAGATTTCACATTTTAACATTATGGCGTTGTTTGCCAGATGACGAATATTGAGTGCTGTCAATAAGACATTAAAAGTAACCCATTAAATACAACATTATCAGAAGCTTTTTTGTCACAGTGGTCATTTTGAATTTCCTGATCTCTAGTTTATTGTCCACCATAAAATCAATAACCTCGGGTGTATTTCCTATCGATAAATATTAAATGCTACCCTAATGGCGCCGAGAAAGAAAGAAACGCAAAAAACTGTTATTTGCTAACAAACATATTCATTCGGTTCACTATTTATAATTTGGAGATTCTTTTTTCTTTCGACAACCGATTTGTCATTTGTCATATCAATACTTTTTGAGAATATAAATTGACACATTGCCGTTTGCTTTCCGACCATGAGATCCGGATTTGAATTTCCCGGTTCGAGTCGCACCATGTTCGATTTACCAGGAAGGTGACTTCTTAATGTTATTGGTGGTGATCCCAGCGTGCGGCACCTTTGGAAAATGCCAGAAAAACCATGCCACTTGTGAGTGAAAATGGGAGCCGTCGGGGGTTGTACTAGCACGAAGTCACAAGTCATCGTGACCGAGGTTTTCGGCGTGCTAGTCTTGTTCAGACCGTTGTTCACGCTAGATAACGCGTTCTCTCCCTGAAACTGTAACTAAGGTCCGCTCAGCATAGTTGCAGTATAAACCACAGGTGGACTGTGTGGGTGTTTAACAAACACAAATGTGCCTGATCAGTCGTCTGCAGCAGGGATTAGCTAGCCGTCCTAGTAGTCTGGCATCCTCGGATGCGAGAGGCTGTGCCATTTACTACTCTTTGAGAACTGGGTTATTTCTTCTTCCAATTTTTCTTTGTCTCCTCCATCCCTCCCCCTCCTTCGTTCTTCTTCTTCTTCTTCTTCTTCTCTGAGCCGTATCTCTTCGTCGATCACACCTCCCGATAACTTACTATCCTTTGTAACGCTTAATAAAGATTATCTTTCCACAGACACTTAGTTCTTATTCTGCCGCCCATTTACACAAGCTTATAGGTTACTCTCTGTTTTCCTCTGTCCTTCAGTATCCTGTGAGTGTCAAATTCTCCAGACCCTCTTTTCTTAAAGTGTATCCAAGTAACTTCAACTTTATCCTTCTTATTCTAAATATAAGTGTCCTATTTATTTCCATTTTCCTTAAAACTTCTTCGTTAGACACATGTCCAGTCCATGGTATTCTCAGTATTCTTCGATAGAACCACATTTCTGTTGACTCTAGCATTTTCCTCGTCGCTGATGATATTGTCCTTCACTCACTAACATAAAGGAGGACAGCTATTATATAACAATTCAACACTCTTTCTTTATACTTTGTTTAGCTTTTGGAAGGCATCTTTCGTCATTCCGATGAGTCACGGTATCACATTTTCCATACTTTGTTAAAACAATTCCCAGATATTTAACTTTTTATAATTGTTTAATAGGCTATTCCTTTTGCTGATAACTGTATATTTCGTCTTATTACAATTGGTCTTTAGTCCTTTCTTATCGCTTTCCTTTGCTACCTACTCAAAGAGATCCTGCAGTTTCCTTTCTGTGTCTGCTATCAACACTGTGTCATCTGCATATCTTATGTAGATAACCTCATGTCTACCATTAATAAATCTTAAGTAGAGATTCTACGAGTAGTTCACTCAGGGTCACCACGCTGTAAAATTTGAATAAGTGTTTGTTCGTAGACATCACTTTCAATTGGGGAAATATCGAAATATCGTAGATAACTAAGACGTGTGTTGCCTACATAACAGGATTCTTCCAGGATGACCGCCATCAGGGTTGAATATGAGAGAATTTCTACGATACAAAATACTATAAATAATCAGTTGCCAGTCTATGGTATTATTTGGGCTTTTCATACCTGTTTAGTTGTTTCACAATAAATAACGTTTGATCTGGCAGGAGTCATTCGCATTAGTTGGATCATGAATTAGATTTTATAATGAACTGAGAAAGAATCATCCAGCTGTAAATTACATAGAAAAACAAGAATCTAGTCTTTTGTTGGATTACCGACCACTGGCGGCGGCGTTTTGAATCCCCCACCACCATCGACAATAATTACAAGCAGTGTGAGATTTGAAAGAATCAATCTCTTGCTCGGTGACTTTTCATAGTGAAAATAGGTATTCTTTTCGCTCCCTCAAAAATATAAGTACATCAACTATAAGCACTGAAGGTTGCTTTAAATTCTTCACATTTAATTTTATTTCTAATTTTTCCTTTGTAAAATGTCCTATTAATATATTTGTTGATATTTCTTAGATTAAATGTCATATTTCTTTTAAATTTACACAAATCCGCCAAACAACTGTTTGTTAATCAAGTGTACCAAGAGAATATAAAATCTCAGCAACAATGTGGATGTCCGCAACAATCTACAGAACCAAAAACATTCTTTTCTTTACTGAATAGAACTAAATTTCTGGGATGAATGGTTATCAATATTTATATCCGGACGAGAGGCTTTTAATTAATCTACAGGATTTGATTAAATAAGTGTAATTGATTTGAAGTAGTATTTCAAGTTCAAAACAAAACTGTTAGTAGTCAAAGTAAAATAATATCCAAGTTCAAAGCAAGACAAACTGTTTGATAATCAAAAACACTGTAAAATCCAAAGGGGGTCGCAAAAGGAAATGTTTAAGTCAAGAATCATTCGTCCAGTATCAAGAAATCCCATCACACGTCCTTCCGCTATCAATCCACTGCGCCATTCAAACTGTCCGATTAAAAAACTGTGTCCTGAAAAAAAAACGTGCTCTTCGTTTATATCAATTACATGCTCGCGCATGCAAATCCCCAACAGATTTTTTAAGTCTTTGTCTCGCACATGCGCTATGATGGAATTACAAATGGCGACCACAAGCGCCCCTTGGTATCACTTCACTACAATAAGATCTAACGCTTTAATCTACGAGGCTATTGTCCATGGATTGTGGATTCAAGTGTTGGCTCGTGAATATGGTGGTATAGGAATTGTGACAAGGAGAACAAATGGATGTTTAAAAATAAAAAGCTGTCTTTATTCACGAGTCCGGCTCTTGTATTTGGTGCAAAAGCGTAACCGAAGTTATGTTGCATAGCCCCTTGTTGGGGGTAGACCTGGCGCGACGGCTTCAATTCTATAATAAAGTTGCCTTCTTCTCTCTCGGCTGGAGATCGCTAGTTGTTTTGAGTCCAAAGATAAAGGAACCTCAACACAGGGAATTTTAACTGAGGTATTTTATTAAATACGGCCACATGTACATTTCTAAATATCCAGTGTGAGCGCACTCCCAACTGGGGAGCCGTTTCAGATATAAAAAAAAATGCGTCTGTTCAGTGGTTAAGACTCTACTTCCTGAAAACCTTTCTTCATCTATCGTTCTCACGCTGGCTCAGCCAATCAAAATCGACTTCTTTTATTTTGTTTTGTATCTGTTCCTTATCTCAGGAAGTTCCTCTAACAAATAATAGTCTGCTAAACAATTATTTAACAGTATAAATTCATATTAGTTGTGTAAACCTAAGCAGATCCTTACGCACTTCTTGCCCACACAATTTTGTCATTTCTTCCTGTCCAAAGCAATCATTTCAAGTATCTGAAATAGCATAATGGTGTCCTTCTGATGCTGGCAGTTCTTTAGCATAATAACAGCTTCTAGATGCTCTGGTTTGGACAAGGCACGATTGCCTGCGCAAGACTATCATGCAAGACACCGTTGAAGGGGGACATAGAAGAGGACGCCAACGCAAAAACTGGTTGAACAATGTTAAGCAATGGTCAGATATTACTATACCAGAATTGCTGATGTCTGCCGTTGATAGGCGTTTGTGGAGGAGATTCAGTGTGGCTTCTACATTCGGATTCCCTCTACGATTACAAAGTAATGCCAAGTATTTCTTTCAACTTTATATCTTCCATATTTTCTCTCACAGTAAAAGCAAACCTTTTAAGATTCACTCATTTTTTTTTTCACATTAACTTCAAACTCACTCATTTGGAAGATGATGAGGAGAAGGAGTGGATGGGGGAGCTTCTAGAATGCTAATGAAATGAAACACAATAAATGAAATATCTCTCAGGACAAAACACGTTATTTTGAAGTGTGAATAAAACATTCGGTCTGCGTAAAAATACATATATTGTTACATTCTGTTCCAGGGTGGTTTATTGCCATGTAACCGTTTTACAAAATGTATGGACTAAATTGAATCCAAGCGTTCCAAACTAATGCTAGGATGGGGTCAACAAAATCTTGTCTAACACACTGAAAATACACGGTTCTTAATAATGACTAAGACCTACGATGCTTGAAAGTAGATGAACAAAGAAAATCAGAACAAAGCAAGAATTTACAACAGTTTATTCACAATTCTGATCCAGATATAAAAAAAAACATTATTCGAAAAATCTAATTAAAAATGACTCTCTCTCTCTCTCACACACACACACAACCCCCGTATATATATATATATATATATATATATATATATATATATATATATATATATATATATATATATGTATTACTGAGAAAAAAAAAAAACGAAAATTAACTTAACAAACTTTGCTGGAAAAAAATATACTCTGTTATAATAAATACATCGATCTCTCTGTCGATCAATTTTAATAAACAATATTACTAGAATCTACCCGGATTATATACGAACAGATCGATTACCTGTACTATATATATAGCAATGACACAATATGGTAAGTTAGTTGCTATTCATATACAACGTCCGACCCTGTGTAGTGATTTTCCAAACGTAGCTTAATGCAGCACAAGGCCAAAATTAAGGGGCATCCAGTGAGGATCGTATTCACTACTCAGTCGTAACTGTTCTAGTGAGTCAAGCTTGCTAACCATTACACCACCTCGAGGTGCCCACGTCCGACCCTGTGTAAGAAGAGAGAACTAAAGCACAAACTCACTCATTTGGCGGATCTGTAGACAATTCTAGGCCAAATTGAGGGAAAATATTTATATTTTTTTCTATCCCCTCCTCGTTTTGTGCTATTTTAAAATTCGCTTGTTGGAAAAAAAAATTATTTTCGGCAATTTAGGTTTATACCGACGATGTCAATTTCTGAAGATGAGTCAGTCGAAAGGTTCTAAAAGTTATCATTTTATTCGCTTTATAACTGTTGTGTCGGAAACCTACCACCCCTCTTGAAGATGAACTTGTCTGCATCTGTGAACAAAGACTTTAAATAGTGGCATGTCAGTTGACACGGGGAAGATAGATAGACAGAGAAGTTCTTAGCTGAGCTAGTTATTGACTACTCAGGCGATTTCTGTACCTTTTTACCAACCTATTAAAAGCCTTTTTATTGTTACGTGTTATTTGGCGTTTGTCTCTACTAACCCCAAATCGACATCATAACAATAACTTATTTTAGAAATAAATTATGATCGCTTTCTTAAAACTTATCTTGGTGTGACTCCAGTAACTTTTTTAAATACATAAATATATATGTATGTATGTGTGTGTGCGTGTACGTAGATATGTATGTATATGATCAAAATTAATATCCTGAGGCAGCAGCAAACAAAAAAAAATTCTGACATTATACTATTCAATGTCAGCTTTATTAATTGATAAGAAGTATGATTTTACCCTGACTCGAAACAGAAATATATAGATATATATTTCTCAAATGCCACCCCATATTTATGTCTGAGCCCCGGTAAAAGTCTTGATTTAGACCCAGATTTACTAGTCAGTCATCTATCACTTAGATGTTTGTATAACACATTTTTCTTCCACTTTCATTTGGCCTTATATTTTAAAATTCTTAGTTTAGAAAATACCAATAGTGATGATACTTTACAAATAGAAAGTACTGACTATCAAATCGAAACGGTGAGGGAATTCAATATACAAGGACATGTAATTTATTCTTGTTTCATAAAATTTCAGCAAATGTTTCTATTTCCAAAGAGTTGAATACTGATTCGTTGATATAATTAGTTTTTAAATTTTCTATTATTTGGTTTTATAACATTTCAATGTTTTTAAAAAATGCGTCGTTTTTTTGTTTTGTTTTTTTCTTATATTTTATCGCGTCGTTGTTATCTTGCATTTGTAAAATCTGTTGTACTGATCCATCAGATAAAAAGAGTAGGATTTTCTAGGGATAGTTGTACATTATTCTCGTTTTTCTTCCCTTTCATTATATTCTTGTCTATTAACCCTTTCAGTATTGGAAAAAGCAGTCATTTTTTTCGCTCTTATGTCAAGTATTTCTTTCAACTTTATATATTCCATATTTTCTCTCACAGTAAAAGCAAACCTTTTAAGATTCACAATTTTTTTTTCACATTAACTTCAAATGCTTCGACTTCTTTTTCATGTTCGTTTCACAGTAAATGCTTTTTTTATGTATTTTCAGTATATAGGGCAGGAAAATGGAAATTTTTGGCAGTTTTTTAAATCACTTTTATCTTTCTTTTTCGTTTTTGCCTACTTTCAATCAAGTCACACCTAATCTAGAATTAACCGCTTTGATTTTTTAGACCATTGTGCAGGCTTTTATCTTTAGGGTCAGAATTTTTTTTCTTTTGAATAACTTTGCGAAAACAGAGATTTAGAATTTTTTTTTAATCTTCAGTCATTTTCTGACATCACTTGACAGGGTTTCAATAGGCAAACAAAATTTCAATATTTCTCAAAATGATAATGGCTGCGTTTACACCATGATGATCCAACACCCAAACAACAGCAAAAATGAAGGAGAACTGAAAACCTCCAAATCGTGTCCTTGTTAAAGAAACAATGTTTCAACCGTTGTAAATTCCAAACTCCTTCAGTTTCCTGTCATATTCAACCAAGTTTTTTTTAAAGAAATTATAACCGACGTCTGGAGCAGGTTATTCTGCTTCCAGTGTCCATGATAAAGAAAATCTAATATCATTCTTCCTCTTTAACTGTTCTTGTGATGCTACATTTTATGCTGTTGTTCACCAAATACAAGGTTCAACAGTCACACATTTTAGAGGGTTATTGAGTGAGGTTTTTGTTAGGGCGTACAAAGAGGAGGTAAGAAGTTCATATTATGAAAATATTTAGGAGATATAAAGTTTGACCATGAACTTGAAGGAGTTAAGATCGTAGTAATCGAGGAAGCAAAAGAACATGAATTAAGAAGTTTGAAGATAACGATTGGCATTGCATTTAAATATGTGAAGACCAAAGTTGACTCGGAAGTAAGAAGCAGGAAAAGAGTTACACAAACGAGAAATAAGATAGAAGGGTTATATCTATTTCAGCTGTAAAATGACGAGACCTCATAAAGTCAAGCTACCAGAGAGGAAATTTCACCAGAACATATACGATGAAAGTGGGGTATCTCGCCGTGGTGTAATGGTTAACATGCTTGTCTCGGTAGATTAATTAAGACTGAAAAATGAGTTCAATCCTCACTTGGTGCCCCATTCTCTCGGCTACGCTTAGAAAATGACCATATACCATGAAAGTATTTATGTTAAAAAGGAAGGGAAGCTACATTACGGTGATGGGAAAATAACTGAAGCCGAGATGCCAAGTCAGAACAAATATTATTGAAGATTCTTCTTCGGATTTTATATCCTAACAGGATTGCATTAACAGCTGTTAGAATTTAAATTCATACATATTTTACTTTGATTCGTATGCAGTTACACAAACTGACACCAACTTGCTCACGTCGTTTTTGTTTCTTGTGTAACGGCGTAGTATCTCTTAGAACGATTGAAAAAATATTTTAAGTCAAACGAAAAAAATATTATTCCGTTTATTCACCCGACAGCATCGATGTAACTATTCATTGAAGCAACCAGAAAAATAGAATAAAATTTCTATTGCATTAGTTTTCTATCTTTTACATTTTTGCAATCAGTACAAATTGTTGGTTGGCCCCAAACCAATCAAAATTGCTTCTGTCGAAGCAAAGGACAAAGAAATGACATCGTCTATAGTAGGTTCTTTCTTTCTTGATATTTTCTTTTTATTCAAGCTCATCCTACAAATGTTACTTTTCTTATTCATCGTTTTTATCTTAAAATTCGTCATGGCCTCTCCCTTCGATATTATTCTTTGTCTTTTCTTTCATAACCATCTCTTTCTTGCTTTTATTTCTATACCTTCTTATTTCCCTTTTTTTTTATCATTATTTATAACTTGAGAGACATGTGTTAGCCATTGTTGGGAAGTAGGTGATAGAAAGTCTCCTAAAATATCCAACACTCTCCTCATTATTCTTGCAATACAATGATTTGGATCGAGTCGGTTCTACCCAGAATCCAGCTTCTTTGGCATCGTCTTTGATGCTGTCCCTAATATTCCACAGGATTTACAGCTTTCGCACAAGATTTTCATATTAATCTATTTTATCACCGTCTTCCAATTCTATCTATTATTCACTTGAGAGTACTGTATATTTTTTCTAAAACATTATTATTATTATTATTATTTGTGTGTTATGTTTCCTGCTTTGTATCCTGTAGAGCCGTGTCCAAACTATGGTCCTTAGGCCCTATATGAGAATTGTCATTTATGTGATCGCGGCGATCTTCTGGGCAACTTGTATGTTTGTTGTGGATTCCGGGTTGAAATCCGGTACCAATAAATAACAAACGCCAGGAATGAATATATGAAAATAATGTATTAACGTAATAATACAAACTGGTAAAGCAGGTTAGTAGTTCCAGAAATACGGGTTAGTAGCCAAATATATATACAGTCTTTGGTATTGAAGTATCGCTGTATGACTTCTTACTGAGTCTACGTGCTCGCTCATGTTGAAAGGCGGACAGAGAATATCATCGGCCCGGCCCCAAAAATGTTCAGCTTTCAGACACCAATGAGAATCATAGTAATAAAGTTTTACAAGGCAGATCACTTCGCCCCACTAGAAGTTAACGAAAGGGTACCTAAAGAATTCTTTAAACATAGAAAAAGAAACAAAGTAAAAATAAAATAGATTTTATATTTAGGGTCATTTCTCGACCTCCTAATAATACTGAACCCTAAAAAGTAAAATCCTCACTCAAAGAAAAAAGGTTATAAAAAAAGAACATAGCTGAATTAGTCCACATGTAGGTATATTTGAACGAAGAATAGAGAAAGACAAAGGAAAAAACAGGCAATTTTTTTTACCCATGCGCGCACACACACACAATTACACACACACACACATATATATATATATATATATATATATATATATATAAAAGGCTCAAACACTAATATTTATAACATTCAAATCGTAATCACGATCCCTTTCATCAGACCTACAAATTCAAAAATGTTTTTTCTTTTTGAATTTGTAGGTCTGATGATTTTATATTATATTCTTGCTCTGTTTTTTACATTGAGCTCTACTTGGATTCCATCCTCTTGGAAACATATATATATATATATATATATATATATATATATATATATATATGTATATATATATATGTCGACTATTAATATACACTATATATATTTATATACATATCGACAAAGGTACATTATGTCGGAATGTTACGCTAGAAGTGTGGAAAAAATGAAAAATAAATAAATATAGATAAAAAATACAAGTAAAATAAAAATAAGAATAAAAGAAAAAGAAAATGAAAAAAATTAAGTTAAATAAAAACAAAGAGACTTAAAATAATATTAAAGAAAAGAAAATATATTATTATTGTTATTGTTATACTATTATTATTATTTAACGATTAGGTGCTGGTCATAGTAAATGGTCATGGTTCCTGTTATCTCTTGACTTTTGTACATCAATAAAACCTTTCTGAGAATTCTGTCTGTCTCAAGCAGTGATGTTTTCTGACCCATCACAGTTCCAATTACAGTACCAATCATACGCCACCATTTTTGGATTACATCTGATAATATTCCAAGGGTGCCCAAAACAATAGAAACGACATCTCCTTTCTTAAGCCTCCACAAGGGGATTATTATCTCTCATGCAATAATAATCATAATCATTATTATTACTATTATGATTATTTACCTAAGTGAGCATCACGCCAACAAAGTTACATTTGGATTCAAATGTACAAATTCCAATATTAGTCAGTCTGATGAGGATATAATATATATATATATATATATATATATATATATATATATATATGAATATATATATATATATATATATATATATATATATATATATATATATATATATATAAACAAATCGTCTCCACCCGACCAAAACGATTCTCCAACTGCTACCATACATGAAATGAGATGTACACTACGCCAGCTAGTAAGGGTCAAATTTAAGCAACTGGCAAATCCATGTTACTGAACGGTTACTTAGTGTTATCCATCTTAATTCACCTCGCCAAAACATTCTACATGTTAACATTTCCAATCATTTAAGAAAGAACGCTATGAAAACCATTACTGGTGTATCATCAGGGCATTATTATTATTGTTATTATTATTGATATTGTAGATGTTTTTGTCTTTATTTCTGGTGCATTCGGAAAAGATCAAGTCATTCCTTATTAACGTAGAGATATTCTATAAAAGACAACACCGCCAAATTCCTGTTCAAAGTTCATTTGGGACCACAAAGAGAACAAAGATGGAAACCATTTTTTTAAGAGAGAACACCAATTATCAAGAATTTCGCTTCCTACAAAATGACTATATTGCGTTATGTGCACCCACCGAGTCACCTGGATCTTTATCCCACAATTTGCCAATGCCTAATTAACGGGATATTTTAAAGTGACGTAGAGATCTAAGTTCCTGCGTGCACATTGGATGATATTTCTGCACTTTATAACCCTCACGAGATTTATCGATAATTTTTCATTATAGTAAAATATTTTTCTCCGGGATACAAATTTCGTGAATATCAGCAAATATATTAAACATTAAATTCAATTCTCATACATTTGTGAAATCTGTTCACAAAATCTAGTATGCAAAGAAATGTACAAGTAACATGTCCATATATGAGTGTTATTTTTTTTTAAAGTAATTCACCCCAACCAAGGCGGGAGTGCCACTAGTACGCAAGGAGTTACAAAGGACTGAGAACAAGAGTAATGGGACGTGTTTGAGGAAAGGATACAGAGAAGGACGGGGAACAAGATTAAGGTATCAGATGTCGAATTGACATTACACTTGAATATTTGAAGATTAGAGTCATCGGGGAAGCAAGCATGGGGAAGGGAGTTCCACAGATGGGAAGTGCGGGAGAAGAAGCTGTTTGAGTAGAAGAGACGGTTACATTTAACCGTTTCGACAGTGAAAGGGTGGGACCGAGATGCCAGCCTGGTAGCTCAAATTCACGCAGTCTGGGAACCAGCGAAAGTAGCCCGTCGGAACATTTGCCGTGAAAATATTTGTAGAATATTTATATTGTCGTTGTGAAATTCGTTTTGTTATTGGGATACTGCCCACTTCACACTTGTCCAGTAATGAAGCGGTCCTCCAGGAAATGTTTGCCCACCCCTGGGTTAGGCCAAGTATTACTCCCCATTTGTGTTACTATTCAATTTATTAGGTTGGTGCAAAAATAATGACGTAATAATATCGTTTTTGACGTTAAAAAATACGTCAAAAACGACATTATTACGTCATTATTTTTGCACCAACCTAATAGTATAATTTGCTGTATGACATTTAGAAAGGATATTGGTACCGGCAAGTAATCACAGTTATTTCATTCCTTTGGTTTCGTTCCTTCACTTCTAATTTTTCAATCATGTGTTCACCCACAGATGACCTGCCTATCTTTCAAAATAGTTCTGTTATTTAGAAATTTAAGTGTCGGTGGGCGGCCGACTAATCAAGGTAACGCCACCCAGCTATTAGAGAAGAGAAATCTTCCGCATATACCGGTATATATTAGGAAAAGATCGACTTAAAAATTTGCATGTTCTCTGTTATATTCAGATCTGCAATCTCTCAACATCTGATTAATATTTGGCCTTGCGCATCAACCGTCCATAAGGATATATTTTCTGCGTATAGCAGATTTTATTCTGACTTTTATCTGATTGAGTGATTTGTTTGTTTAACGTTATATAAACTCCTTATGGATCATTTAATGACGGAATTTAATTTTCTTGGGAGATTTGAAGTCATAAAAATATGCTATTCCGCTTTCACATTTGAATACATGGTAGACTCAATGATACTCAATTTTTATACATATGCATGTTTGAGTGAACATGATTACTAGAAGCGATGATATATATTATTCATAAACGGAGACATACTTCGTTATATAAATAAAAGGGATGGCTGTAGGGTTGCAGCTCGAACTGATTATAACATAAGTGTTCTTATCCTCATTCCTTGCCCTCACCTTCTTTTAGTTGCTCTGCATGGTATTTTATTTCCTCCATTGATATCTTATGAGAGAGGAACGAAAATCGCTAAGCTGTTGTTTTTTTTTTTTTTTTTTTTTTTCGTATTTCCATTTATGGTAATTGTTTCATTTTGTCCAATTTGCTTTTATTATCTTAACTACCGTAAATTGCGGCGTACAAGTCGACATGACGTACAAGTCGACCTGGCGTACAAGTCGACATGGCGTACAAGTTGACTTCAAGATTTGTAGCTTGAAATTGTGAATTAGGCCTAATACTTACCGTATATGTCGACTCCCAAACATATAGAAGGCTACCAGTGACCCAAAACTGTAACCCAAAAAGATTTTGTTAGGCTTGAAAAATCAACCCCAAAAGTTTTGAAAACTCAAAACAAAACGTCTTGAAAACTCGACTTGTACACGGCAATTTGCGGTGTGTCTGTTTTTATAACATTCAATCAAACAGATTTCTTTTCTTTTTTTTTCTTATTTTCTCAACTTCTCATCCTTATCAATATTATTCTCTCTTTCATAATCGTCAATTTTCTATTTCTTCTCTATGCTTACTATCTTCCTCTTTTTTCTTTTTTATTCTGTTTCTTCGGTTTTACTTCTTTCACTTTGTTCTGTCATATTTCCTTCACATATTCCGTCCTTCTCATCTTAATCTTTTTTTTTTTTTTACATGTTGTTCTTTTAAATTAATTCAATCCAGTCAAGGCGATAAAGCCATTAAGATTCGAGGGCTTTCTGTGATTGAAAGGATCTGAGAAAAATAATTATTAAGTAGCTTGAACAATAAAAGAACAATATTCAGTGAGAGAGAAAATATCGATTGACATTGCATGTTAAGTTTTGAGGATCAGAGTTGATTGGAAAGCAATAAACCGGCTTCCGCAAGCAAGAAGTGCGTGTGAAGAAAATGTTATGGTTACATCTAACAATTTCAACTCCGTCCTTTCTTCTTCCTTTCCTTTTTCATGAATTTTATTCTTCTTCTTCTTCTTCTTCTTCTTCTTCTTTTCTAATTCTCTTCCTTTCCACTTCTCTTCCTTTCCACTTCTCTTCTTTCTACTTCTCTTTTTTTCTACTTCTCTTTTTTTCTACTTCTCTTCTTTCTACTTCTCTTCTACCCAGGTATCATTATTATGTTCTCGTTTTTTGTTCAGTCGCATAGAATTTTATCTTCTTCGAGTTTATCGTAATCCTATTCACATTTCACGTTTAGTATTAGTTTTTCGCCATCTAACACTTTCAATGAAAAATATTTCTCTATTTCTCTTCGTATTCTTCCTTTTGCGTTTCTTTCTTCAATTCCAACACACAAATCTTTTTTTGTTTCTTTATTATTTATGTCCATCTCATTTTCTTTTTTTCCGCCCACATACATTTGTGTTCTTTTTATTCAGTCCTGTTGATCTCATCAAGGTTTTTATCTTTAATTTAAAATGAAGCCATTGTCCCAATTTATTCTCTTTTCTCCTGTTTCTCTCTCTCACTATCTCTCTCTCACACACACACAAAGGCACATAGGTACCCACGCAAATAAACGCATGCTTACTCAATCAATCCCGCACCGATCTCCACACAGTAACAATTCATTCCAACACGCATTGTACTTTTTGTTAGACTTTCTCTATTCCTTGTGAGTTTAGCTCCCAAAATACAATTACCAACCATTCTCTAGTTTCATTCAAGTTGCCTTCCAACTGAGTTTGATTAAAATTGGTTCGTGTAAAATATTAAATTTCCTTTGCTCTCCATCCGCCATTTTTATTCTAACAACAAAGAGTGCATTAAATCCTATTTACGACACTTGCGCGCTTGTACACACACACACACACACACGCCCGCGCGCGCATGAATGTACACATACTCACCAACAAAAATATATATTCCATCGATTATACTGAGTAACAAATATTTTTCGATATTGTTTACATACACGCGCTCTAGAAAAATACATCTGAGTACAGAAAGTACTGAGAAAAATATTTCAACTAATCATGTTTTTTTTTTTAAATTTTATTTCGGGATTTCTGTATTTATTCCGGATTTATAGACAGTGAATTATTTTAAAACTTTTAAATACGCAATAAAATAATTGCTGTGTTACCTCAAAACGAGAATTATCATACACAAGTGATTTTATAAATACAATGACATTTACAAAACAATACATCCACCAGGGAAGCCTCTGATGGGGAGGTTTTGGGGAGTGTAGATCTACTCTTAATAGCTGTTGTTCTCAAAACCTCCCTGTCACGTTGTGGTAGCATCTGTTAGAATCCCAGCTATGGGCAAATAGTTAACTCCCCCCCCCAAAAAAAAAACTGTGATCAAAATACTATGAAAGTATAAAAATAGATTTTTTATAGTAAAAATACAAGCATTAAATTTTTGAAAAAAATATTACCAGCAATACATTTTTTGAAACAAAATTACCAGCAATACATTTGACTCTCGAGAAAAAACCTCGTTACAAAAATATGTCACTGAAACCTGATTGACAAACTGATTTCTTACAAAAGATACATATTCTATTCATACGAATCTATCCTAAAAGTCATGTCGGTATTATAACATCAATTGAGGTTGAGATGTCGTAAAACAAAATAAATAAACCAAACCGAAATACGCGTCCAACAAGTGAAAGAATTTGTACTTACCTCAAAATCCCTGTTTTTATAATCATGTCACCGTGAATAAAGCCACGAAGACAAAAGATGTTACTAATAGTAACAGAGTATAAAAATATGTACACATTGTTAAGGAGAAAGAACAATAAAATAAGAGGAATTAACAAGACAAAAGATAACGGACAACATTGTATTTAAATTTTTGAAGATCAAAGTTAACTCGAGAACAAGAAGCAGGAACAGGGTTCCACAAGCATGAAGTGCGAGATAAGAGCATGTTGCATCTAACCATTTCAACTGCAAAATGATGAGACCTTGCAGCCAATCTAGTACTGCGCTTAAATTCATAAAGTCTAGGTCCCATAGAGGAAAGTTTATCAGAACAATTACCATAAACTTATGAGTTCGATTGTAATTTGAAGTTCTATAAATCTGAGCTATGCTAAAGTTGATTTATTTTAGCACATATACACACATACACACACACACACAAACGAGTGCATATATATATATATATATATATATGTATATATATATGATAGTCATCAAAAGAAAGACTGTTTCGCTGTATGACAGCTCTTTAGTATGACTACATCTCCGATGGCTTCAAGCAGGGATTTGACATCAGTCAGAGATCTTACACCTAGGCTATCGTCGCAAGGCAAAGAGGAAAATACATTTTAACGTCTTTATATATGAAATACACCAATGACCGGAGAACTCAATTCGTACTTGAAGAGTAATGCATTAATAGCAGTAGGAGCCCCCTTTCTCTCGAAAGCTCAACCGGATTTCCCGGGAGCATATATATTGTCATCCACAGACACACTGTTTCGCTGTATCACTGCTTTTCAGTGTGGAAATATATACATACAAACATGTTTGATTGAATAATATCGACAAGTGCTATCTAATTAATTGTTTTATATAATCGGGAAATTTACCAAAGTTCATTTTTCTCTTTTTTTTTTCTTTCTCGAGTACTTTCAAATGTTGCTACATTCGTTTTCAGAGATTGTGTTTTGTGTATGTTTATGTAAACAATTTTGCTGAAACCAAGTCACTTAGTTAAAGGTTACAGTAAATCCCTACTTCAAGTTTTAGATTATTATTATTATTTTGTATTAATTATTT
Organism: Acanthosepion pharaonis; assembly: GCA_903632075.3. Taxonomy (NCBI): domain Eukaryota; kingdom Metazoa; phylum Mollusca; class Cephalopoda; order Sepiida; family Sepiidae; genus Acanthosepion; species Acanthosepion pharaonis. Next base: position 980,071 of record CAHIKZ030001225.1, read on the forward strand.
TTTTTTTTGTTTTTGAATTACTTGTAAAACATTTATATCAAGCTTAGATTTCTAGATTAACTGCTGATAGGCTATACTAACGATTATTGCTGAAAGAGTTTATCAAGCTATAAATAAGGCTGATGAAGCTCAAGGTATAGTTTTGGAAATGTCGAAAGTGTTTCATAGGATTTGGCATAACGGAATCTTCAGAATTGATTTAGCTCGATGTAATCGTAAGTTCTATGCTAAGAGTTTCTTCTTTTCGGACATTCTTTCAGTTGTTCTATGCTTTCCGGCCAACTTTGATCTTCAACAATTTGAATACAATGTCAATCGTCATCTACTGTCTTCTTCATTACACTTCCATTTTCTCACCGCATAGTTTTTTTTTTTTTATTATTTCACACGCAGTGAACCATTGTGTATTAGTCGTCTACTGCCTTGCATGTGGTGGTATGATTAAATTAATTCGTTTTAATTGTATTTGTGACAGAATTAGTTATTAGAATAATAAATTTGTATTCGTTAGGTTTGTCCAAATGGTCCATTCTTTTAAATTAAAATATTTACGAGAAATATCTTTCGCGTTGAAAATTAAATAATTAGGATATATATATATATATATATATATATATATATATATATATATATATATATATATAATTTAAAATTTACTATATTTATAGAGAATAAGGGGTGACTATCAGGAATAGAGCTTTTATAGAAAAAGATATATTTATAAATATAGATATATATATATATAAATATAGATATTGCCGAGATACGAATCGACGATGCATGTCTGTTCAATTGGTCTACGCCCATATATGTATAATTTTCATGTTTCATTTGGCCTATATGTATATCTATCTATATATGTATCGATAATGTATATTGGGTTCGGCAAAATGTTCGTTTGTTTTATTAATTAAATTTACTACTTAATATGCGAACGAATTGTTTTGGTCAATCCAATACACACACACACGCATATATATATATATATATATATATATATATATATATATATATATATATATATATATAAATTGCTGATATTCCCTGAAGAATAGGCGGACAGGCATCAATCAGCTAAGTGACAAACTTTTACTATATGAAAGTGAACATTGAAGTCAGCACTTAGAGGCGACAGGTTGCTTCATGCTAGACGCAATCGTCAGGCCTGACGATTGCGTCTAGCATGAAACAGCCTGTCGCCTCTAAGTGTTGACTTCAATGTTCACTTTTTATATTCACACACGCTCTATCTCTGATATTGAGCACTTTATCGCATAAATATAGCACACCTTAAGAATATATTTCTTCATATATATATATATATATATATACTTACATATGCCTTAATGTCTATTGAATTACGAAACTCGTGGGCTAAGATACGTTTTTCTTGTCTTTATTCATATATATATATATATGTGTGTGTGTGTGTGTGTAAGATCTTCCAGGGAGAATTCTGGTGTCTTAATATCTAGAGAATCAATACTATGTTATTAATAACTAGTCATAGAGAACCATGTCGCGCATGCGTGATCAGCCACGTTCTCATTCGGCAGATAAATGTCACTGAATGAGTTCGTTTATTGTGCAATCATCATGACAATGTGCCAGCCCATTTCTAACATTTTGCGAAGGGATTTCTAGAAAGAAATCTTGCATCATTTACGTATATCCGCTTCCCTGCAGTCCAGATTTGTCTGCCACCGTCATGTACATTTCATACGTTAAATTAAGGAGAACTAGCCAGTTGCAATTTGAAGAACGCCAAGACATCATTAGCCTTGGTAAGTCATTTGCTTTTGTTTATATCACACAGGTGGATAATTTTCAAAAAAAAAATATTTCCATGCATCTACAAAAAAAAATATTTCCATGCATCTACAAAAAAAAATATTTCCATGCATCTACAAAAAAAAATATTTCCATGCATCTACAAAAAAAAATTTTTTCTACAAAAAAATATTTTTCTACAAAAAAATATTTAATGCATCTTGCAAACGTTTTTTGTTTTTTTTGTTTTTTCACAATGGTAATTCTTTTAATGTCTTTGGCATTTACCAAGCTTTTTATAGCTTCCGTGTTCGTTCCCCTCAAGAATCGTTTACAGATAATGAAAAGTTAATATTGTGGCAATTTCAGGCTGAATTTAAGTAGACATTCGGCCATGTTTACTCTTCTAAGTCTTAATTCTGGGGAAAATGGTAATACAAATTTATTTGCCAAGGCTACATATATTTACATTAGCTTAATGATTTTTCACGAAAAATAGAAATTATTTATGTGTACACGTGCCGATGTGTTACGTTTTTGTGCTCAACATTTTTAAAGCTTGGCTAAATCTTCAATTGAGCGTATTTACTTTAACTAGAAAACTTCTTTTAACACCATGGGCGAAATATTTCTACTTTTTATTACGTATTCTTTTCTTTTTGATGTGTCTTAAGTTTAACTGTGGTTCTTCACAATAGCCTAATTTAAATGGTGTTAATAACAATAGACATCAGACTTTTTTCCTGTCTTTACCTATTGTCCTGTTTGCCCCTCAATTCTGATTTCCAAAGCTGAAAAAATCAGTAAACATTCTACTTCCTTTTGTTTATATTAATTCAATTTTCACTCGTGACACTTTCATGGCTCTGTGTCCGATTTCGGCCAGGGCCTGGGGTCAATATGCTCCATAGTTCCATCCAGATGCGCGTTTATTGGTCAATATTTAAATAAATCATTTCCATAAAATAATCTAATCAAAATGAGGGAACAAAATTGGGAAATCTGCTTTGTGTATCGCGCATTTAATAGCGTATTTAAGACCTTCTTTTTCTCTCCCTGAAAATCACTAAAAACTTTCCTTCTTTCTTTCTTTCTTGCTTTTTTTCCTTTCCATTTCTCGCTCTCTTTTTCTTTCACTTTTTGTCTCAATCTCTTTCTTGTTTCTTCTTTTCCATCTTTGAGTATTACGATATCTCAATTCCACTTACCATATATTTCTTGTGTAGTTTCATCCTTTCTCTTTCTCTCTCTCCCTACCTCCTACATACTTTTGTATATCCTCCATCTTTCTGTACCCCTTTCTCTCTCCTTATCATATTCTATCATTCTCTCTCCTTATCTTTACCTTATTCTTAATATCAATCTTCTTGTCTCTCATTTAACCTTGAATATCGTCATGCTTTAATCCTAAACAATCTTTTATACTATTCCTGTGATATAATCAGGAAATTTGATTAACAATTCCAAAACGACTTCGATTAACATGACATATTTCAGTTTTTATGCATTTTGTCCTACACGCTTTAGCTAATATTATTACTTATACTCTCAAATACATAATATTAAGTTGCCTATACGAGAAAATGAAAACAATCCAAAATTCACATTTTTAAATATCTTTAAAATGTTACTTTATGGGTCTGTTGATCGCATTCGGTTCGTTCACATTAGATTTACTGTTTCTTAGCAGACCTGTCAACACTCTGCTATGTTTTCAGTAAAATATATTGATTATAAGAGATGTTTTTTTGTTGTTGTTTTTTTTTTATATAGCGGCATATCCACACCTCTATGGGCGATTTAATGACGAAATCTAAATATTTTGAACACAATTTTATGACTTCAACTAAACATTTTGAACGTAATTGTATGCTTCCAATTACAGGTAAAAATATATTGATTACTATGTGTTGTCGGCCTTTTTATACATTCATAGTGGTTTTTTTTTTGTTGGGGGAACTCACTAACAGGAGCTACCACCACGGATCAGGTGGGGGACCTGGGAACAACCGCAATTCAGATGTGGTTTCATGCCTCTCAAAAACTGCCGACCCGAGGCCTTGCTGCCGGAGACTATTATAGAGAGTGAAATAATCCTAAAGTTTCAATTTTGATATTTTCAAAATAAATTCTATGTAAGATCAATCCTCCTATTTGTCAGTAAATGCTTATAGATGAAGAGAAAATTTCAGGTAATAGAAATGTAGTCCTACAGAAGGATGCTGAGAATATCATGGACAGTACGTGTAAGCAACTTGAAAGTTTTAAGAAAAATGGGAATAAAAATGACAATTAGATTCACAAGAAAACAGTTGAAACGTTGCGGAAAGAGGGCGTGGCGAATTTGACACACACAGCACATAGTGAAAACAAATGGGATAAGACGAAGCACCAGGTAAACTACCTAGTGTGCTTATGTAAATGGATATCAGAACAGGAGACTGGGGTGGATATTGAGTCAACAAAGATTGATAAGATCTATAAAGTAGATGAGAGCCATAATCGCCCACGTCTTGACAGAGTTCAGAATTGTTTTTTGGTTTTCTTCGGTCTTGTTAGGGAAGACGTAGTCTCCATTCTACAGTCCGTTTCTCATCTATTTCTGTGGTAAATGTTCAAATGACATCCATTCTTTAGTTCCACCTGTTTAGACATTACCGTTAAGTTAAGGGTCAATAGTTATCCATCCTCCCTATTCTCATAATCTTCACTTCCTACCGAAGATATGTAAATGATTATATTGCTAGGTTCTTTGGTATTAGGTTTAATGTCCGTATCAAACCAGACAATGGTTTACTTAAAATATGTTGACTATATTAGAAAGTTAAAACATTTCCCATTTGGTTAATATTTTCAAAATTCTTGTATGATCCCTCGATAATAAATCTACTGTTGCTAAAAAGAGCTGACTATTTTTTAATCATTTCAGCCTAAGCAAGGAAATAAAGCCATTAAGACGCAAGAGGTTACTGAGTGTTAGACAATATGAGAAAGAAAAAAATACGATTAAGTCGAGAGAACAATAAAAGAACAGGAATAAAGAAGACAGAAGATAACAAAAGTTGACCGGAATGCAAGAAGCCGGAAAAAAATTCCACAAGCGAAGTTCAAGAGATGAAACAGTTAGCGGTTACATCTAGCCTTTTCAGATGCAAAATGATGAGACCTTGATGCCAATTCCGATACCAAAGAAGAGAGATCAACAGAACACTTTCAATAAAAATAGCTATAACAAAGCCACAGGTGAGGTACGTTGCAACTACACTCAATTCTTGTTTTAGCCTCGTATTAGATTATGATGTAATGATATCTAAATAAATAGCAATTTATAAATATTTGTATAAAAACAATCAAATTGTCAACATTTTAAATGATATTTGCAATTAGAACGATAAACTTCATTTAGTTTATTGATCTATCAACTTAGTTTTCTCCTGACGTTTCAAGCGAATACATTAATCAGCAAAGTTTTATTTGAGATTTTGACAGCAAGGTGAAAGTAAATTGTATTCATTGTACACGCTGTGTATCCTGATTAGTTTAAGTCCAAGATAATTAATTTTTTATAATGATTGCTTTCTTGAAATGTGAGCCGACATCATGTCTTACTTTCCTGAACGTTATTTAACATTTATTTATCGTGACTGTTGCTAATGTCTAATCAGTTGTTTAGTAATGATCATGTATAGCTAGGATGTAGTTTAAACAACTTCTTCTTCTTCATCATTATCATCATCATCATCTTTTTCATCTTCTCTTTTTTCTTCTCCTTCCTCTTCCTCCTTCTTCTTCATCTTCTTCTTTATGTGTCGTGTCCTTTCAGGACATGGGTGATCATGGATCACCATATTTGCCTGTCTTTCGTAGCTCTTAGTAAATATTCTCTTTTTGTTATCTCTCCTAAACCTTGTTCTGCCATCCATTTACTCTAGCTTCCTAGGTAGGTTATACATTATTTTCCTCTGTCCCTCTTGCCTTCAATCTGTCCTGTGAGATTTTCCAAACCTTCATTCCTTTATTGCCCAAGAAATTTCAACTGGCTCTATCTGATGTTAAGTACAAGTGTCCTTTTTGTTTTAATTTTCTTTTGCCTTTTTTAATTTTCTTTTGCCTTTTCTCCCATGTACGGCCCATGGTATTTCTCAGAATCCTTCTGTAGATCCACCCTTCTGTTGCTTAAAATCTCTTCATCTGTGAGGAGCTTTTTTTAGCATTGATTACCATATAGGATGAATGAAACTATATAAATTGTTGGAAGTGACTTTTTGACAACATGTTCTATTTAAAAAAAATGTTCTTCTACCTCTGTTTTTTCTAAAACAGGTAGAACTCGTGAATATTATCGCATTTATCGGTATATGAGACCCGTCCCTAATTAAAGAGCAAATACTAATAAAACATTGTTGGAAGTTCAGTCAAATATTACCAAGTCTTCAGCCATGTTTCCGTTTTGGGGAGGTTCAAGTTTTGCATTTATTTGTTCCGTTATCCAGTGAGAGAAAACACTGGGTCTCGGGGTGGGGATTGAAGAAAGAATAAAAGAAATTGAACGAGGCTCAAGACGACAGAAGATGGCCATTGAAGTTGCATTTAAATTTTTGAAGACTGTAGTTTTCAGAGAAGCAAGTAAACGGACGTGAGTTCCACAGACAGGAAGTGTGAGAAAGAAACTGTCAGAGTGGAAGTAGACGTTACATTTACCATATTTCAACAGAAAAAGGGTGGGACTTGATGCCAATCTGCTAGCACACTTAAATCCATGTTTTTGGGACACCAGAGAAAAAAGTTCGTCAGAGAAGTTGCCATGAAAGACAGATCCTTCTTTGGATTTTGTCAAGAATCTTGAGATAAGTAGCAGGAGCACCAACCCAGATATGGTATTCAATTCACGGTCGAATGGTAGCTTTGTAAATGTTCAAAATGGTCTCTGAGAAGGTAAACCTTGGGGAACAACACAATTAACCAACTTTCCTTGCAGTAGATGCAGCTATTGAATCAATCTAGTTGTTCCACTATAAGTCTGTTGAAAACGTGAGGCCATACAGAATAAAATGTATTTTATATAAAAATTGAAATGATACGACCATATCATACGAACCAATAATCTTTCTACTAATATCCCACAAGTTAACAACATACGCAAACTGAAGAAAAGAGAAAAATAGACTGATAATATCTTCACCTATGAGCCTTGTCCCTTCAGGGCGTTGACGATCATGGATCTCCACAATATCCTGTCCTTTGTAGCTCTTACTAAATTTTGACTATTCACTATTTCTGCTCATCAATGTTCTAATCACACAATCTCGTTAGATAGATTATGCTCTATTTTTCTCTATACCCAATATGTCTTGTCAGTGTCAAATTTTCCAAGCCCTCTTTCCTCATTATGCGCACTATAAATGTTAGCTCTCTCTCTCTTTCTGGGGTTAATTATAAGTGTCATTTTTGTTCCTATTATTATATAAAACGCTATTATTGCTCACACCTTCACCTTCCATGGTATTCTCAGCATCCTTCTGTAGAACTACATTTTCTGTCGCTTCAAGTCTCTTCTTGATCTGTGAGGAGATTGTCCAGCATTCACTATCATATAGAAGGAACGATATTACTTAATAATTAAGGACCCTTTTCTTTGTTACTAACGGGATTCTCCTGTTTCATAAAACTTTGCATAGTTTTTGCAAAGCCACTTTCCCTGTTCCAATGCACCTTCGGATTTCAGTGTCGTATTTTTCGTCCTCTGTTAAAACACTTCCTAGATATTTAATTTTTCTATTGAATTTATTTTGGCATCTCCAGTTTGTAAATTGCATGTTGGCTTCTTCTTTCTGCTTAAAACCATGCATTCTGTCTTCATACAATTAATGGTTAGCCGTTTCTTCTTGCTTTCATTTACCAATTTCTATAAGAGTTCCTGAACGTCCCTTTCGATGTTATTTGCGTGTTAAGCTTTTGGCCACCAATAATGAATCCTTTTTATACTATTATTCATCAATCCAAGGCCCAAGATTCACTCAAGGTAAATGATTATTGTGCGGTGTTCTATGAGCGTATGAAAAGGAAACAAGTCTCATAGGGATATGCAGGAAAGGACAGTTAATCCTATACTTAAAGTGGTCAATAGTGTAATGTTTGGGAAAAACTTCCAGTCGACGGTGTATTCTACAAATCAGCAGTTCTTGGGAAGAAGCTGTCCGAATTAAATTTACTTCTTACTATTGCAATACAAAGGGAGTGGGAAGGATTCATCCATTTGTACCTGGTATGATGGGTCCCAGTTGTAATGGTCAGAGGCAGTGGGACTAAGGAATGTAGCTCGTCAAATACATGCTATGAAAATAACGACAGAGCAGGGAGAGGCTCGTGACGTTTCGTCTGTAGGAAAGCGGTTGTAGGGTGGAAAATAATTCATCACCCACACTGGACAGATCCAGGCCAGATATGCCTTCATTATTTTATTTTAGTCTAGAGTATAGAGTATAGCAAGGGAGGTGTCAGATGCTTCCTGGGGCGGTCCAATTTCCATTTCATTCAGAATTGCCTCAATGTAAAACTTGAATAAGTCCAGTGAGAAGACACATCCTTACCTTACTTTTAGGAAGAAATACCAATATTGAAATACCAGTATTATACTAATATCAAATGTATCACATCAGTACTGAAGAGACACTACTGATATAGAAAATCGGCTTATATGCATATATTTGCTTATATATTATACACAGACACACACGTACACACACACATATATATATATATATATAAACATTCTGATTATTTTCCTTGTAGGAATAGATTAAATATTAAACAATAAAGCTATAATTAAGTGAATATAAAACGTTAATATTAAAGTACAGTTTTCTGTCATCAGAAACTTAAAGTAAACAGTTTCAGATGAATAAAAGCATTTTAACCCAACTGGGAAATTTCAAGACAGCACGCTGTGCCCCGTGCGAGGTACAGTACTGATTTTCCAAGCGGAGCTTATATGTGACACAAGGCTGAAAGCAGGGGGGTCCCATTGAGGATCGAACTCACTACTCAGTGATAATCGTTCTAGCGAGACAAGCTTGCTAACCATTACGCCGACTCGGGATGCCCTTCGTTAGAAGTAACGTCCTGTTCCAGTATAATACATCCTAGTATGTATTCATTTGACTAGCTTCCAGCCTTAAGCGGGACAATTTTAATTTTCCAATGATATTATTTTCTTTGAAGGTAATTAGCATTTTAGACCATTACGTACAATGTCTAAAAATTCAAATACTTGGAATTATTTTATTAGAAAAAGGTAAAGACGAAGCCAAGTGCTTTAAGTGTAAAAAAAAGTGCTGATGGAGGTTCAACAATTGGATTGATTTTTCACTTAAAAGGTGTGCATAGGAATACTAATTTTGACACGAACAATAAAGGTGAAACAGTTAAAAGACAATAGATATTCACATCCTTTCTCGCTTTCGAAATTTATCAAAGAAGAACTTGCAAACCTCATCGCCATTGATGGCTTCATTTTTAGTTCTATTGCTTCAAGCAAAGTTCATTCAAGAAAGTTTGGCTAAAAACAAATACGATAAGCGAAACCAAATGCGAGACAGTCTGTGAGCATTTTCTATGATAAAAAAGTGTGAACCGCTAAATCATCTTGAAACACTTATTAGTGAAATGCCCGATTCTGTGTCACTCTTGATAAATATACATCCATCAAAAATGTGAGATACATGAATATTAATGTGTATCACAAAGACAATTATTGATCTTTGGGTTTGGTTAAAATTCTTGAAGTCTTAATAATGCCAAAACCATCGAGATTGTAAAAAAGCGGTTAGCTGATTTTGGCTTTGATTAATATAAAAACATAATAGCGTGAACTGACGGTGCCCCAGTCATGGGAAAGTTTTGAAAAGAAATCTTACCTGAGAATCGACAATGTTTAGCTCATACAGCGCATCTATTTCTTCGCATTTGTACAAAAAAGAAGATTGCAAAGTGACCATTATGAGAAGGAAATCGGTGAAGAATATGAAGAAACAGTAGAAGATAATGGAAGTGAAGAGGGGGAGGAAGAAGAAGATAAAGATATTGTCACATCCAATGAAATTTCGACTGAAACTGAAGAGGAAGCAGATGAAGATTTAAAATGTTCTTTTACTATCTTGCTTCTAGATCTGCGAAAAGTCTCATAGTTCCATTACTTGAAGACGTCTTCTATGCTATAATAAATAAAGTTGGAAGAATCTGTCCATTTTTATGAAGTCCCCATTAAGAAACGAGAAGCTCCAAGATTTTGTAAAAGACCAATTTAACTCAATCTAATCGTCGACTGCAAGACAAGATGTAATAATCTTTTAATCATGCTAGAAAGATTTCTTAAGCTGAAAAAATGCATCTCCAAAGTATTGAGCATAATTTGACCCACTGAGACAATCATATCAAAAGAGGGGGAAGTGTTGGAAAACATCAGTAATACGCTTCATCCCTTTCAGATAGCTGTTAAAAGTCTGTATTCAATAGATGGAATACTTCTGACCTCTGAAGTTACCTTCAAGTTCATTATAAAGAGACTTTCAGAGAAGAATACCCCACTAAGAAATTCATTAAAACAAAAACCTGGATAATTACTATTCCTTAAAAAGACAAACAGAACTTGTTGATTTACTTAAATAGCGTCATGACCCTAAAACTCAGGATGATGAGCTTTTTTTCACATCCTTCTAAAACTGTACTCAAGATAGACTTTTTAAAAAGCTTTTCTCCAAAAATAGTGTACAGTTGGATCAGCACAAAAAACAAAATATAAGTCAATGAAAACTTGGCAGCTCTACGGCGTAAAGATACAACCGGAACAGAAGCTGGTGAAAAAGGACCAATGATGACGGACTACTCGCAGAATATTTGCAAGAAATAGAACAGAGATAATTCCACTAGAAAAAAAGAACCTTCAGCAACTTTTGACGTCAGCATGGAATTTAAGAACTTTGAAGTATCTTTAAGAAGCGCTGAAAATCTCAACAAGCTTTATAATACAATTGCTTTCAATTAAACTTGTAAGTGTAGAATCTGAAAGGGCATTTTTCAGCAGTGGGATTGTACCTCACAAAATTGAGATCATTTTTCCTGAAAATTCATTGAATAGTCTTTGCTATCTTCACTCTGTACCTCAAAATGAAAATTAATCTGATTAGTTTGCATTTCACTAATAGATTCTGTTATTTCTATTGTATTTTTAAGCTCTTGACTTTTATTGTTTTTAAGAAATCTTTATTTTCATTTAAAGATGTATTGAATCAAAAAACAAATATATATATGTGTATGTATGTATGTGTGTGTGTGTGTGTGTGTGTGTATAATATATAGTTTAGTTAATAAAACAAGGACAAATGAAGGAGTTCCATTATATTCAGTACGATAAACATTTGTTAAATATAAATTAACTGGAGAGAAATTTTTTATAATTATATATATATATATATATAAAAGTGAACATATAAGTCAACACTTAGAAGCGACAGTCTGTTTCATGCTGACGATTGCATATAGCATGAAACAGACTGTCGCCTCTAAGTGTTGACTTCTATGTTCACTTTTATATTTACACACTCTATCTCTGATATCGAGCACTTTATCCCGTAAATATAGCAGACCTTAAGACTATATTTCTTTATATATATATATATATATATATATATATATATATATATATATATATATATATATAGGGTGGGGAAGCAATTTGAGATAATTATAATTAAGTTATTCATTGAGTCGAGAAGAAACCTCAACAGATGATTCCCAGATATAGGACGAAACGTCCGTCCAGTGCTTTCTGCATTCTGTTGAGGTTTCTTCTAAGAGTCCATAAATGATATATATATATATATATATATATATATATATATATATATATATATATATAGAGAGAGAGAGAGACAGAAAGATAGACAGATTGCTTAATGAATATTTTCTTACTATTATGGAATTATTTTGTTTTGAATAAAATCTTTCAAAATAAATCAATGTGATTTACTAAAAAATTATTTTTTGAAATTACTTCTTCTACAGCATGCTTTGTTTTTGTTTGAAAGAGCTTTATTGTCATTAAGAATATAGTTTGCTGAATTGAAATAATTATTGATTTTAGAAGTTATTTCTTATATCATTAAAGCTTACCTGTGGAGGAAAAATATGACTAAATTTTTAAGCAATAAAATAGATGACTTTAAAAAAAAATAATTTCACCTTGATATCCGTGAAAAATGCATAATTTTATTAATACTGATATCAGAATCGGTATTAATAACCGTACTGGAAAGTTCGATATTATAACAGCGCTAACTTACACTCCTTTCTATTTTTGTACATTGACTGGATTCATTAATGCATGAAAAGAACATCGTCGACAAAGACAAAGACATTAACACACAAAGGATTCATGTGGTCGCCCAACGAATCTACGACCAATCACGTTCATTGCACCCATGATGATGATGATGATGATGATCTATTTAATAAGCCATCAAATATGGTACTTTATTGCTAGAACGTTAATAAATAGAAAACGAATAGTTTACCTTGAGGTGGAGCAATGTGTAATTATCTAATTTTTCAACCCATTCCTACTGAACTGAGTTCGATTCTCACTACTTACCCTAAATTTGTGAATTAATCTATGCTTTATAAATTTCAGTATGAAAACATGAAATTAATTTATATTTATAAACTTATCTACTCCGCATGGATGTGCGTGTAGCGTAGCGGTTATCAGCGCGGAAAAGAGTGCCGAGATCAAATGTATTATTCTATCTCTTCTCCCCCTTCTTCATATTAGGTTCCCAGTTAAATAGCAAGGCAGACAGGGCTCTATAGCCTTGGGTTGACAACCAGTATAGGAATAGAAAAATTTTAAATTCAAAAGCCTGCCACGACTGGAATCGAGACTACGGAATGCCAGCCCATCAGCCTGTCATCCAACTGGCCGGGTTGCGACATTTAATAGCTAAAAGAGAAAAAAAAATCTGCAACCAACTAGCGGTGCCGACTCGGCATTCGATAGTTTGATTGGTCAAGGTGATATAATGCTGAAAAAACACTATTATCGATAATCTTCACAAATGTATGTCGTGCAATACTCATTTTTAATACTTTTTCGTCCATTTTTCCTTCCACCTATCTATGGGTTAAATAGTTGTATTGACTCCGAATTTCAAAGCGTAGAGACGGCAACAGGAAACTATTATACTATCATTTAAACAAGCCATTGTAATTCACACATCATAAAAAACGGAATCTGTAGAGAGCCATGATCGCTTACGTCCTTTTTGTTGAAAAAATTTAAACGGTTCAAGATCAAACAGATGAGTAAAACAGATAAATATCGGATGATATTAATTAACTGTATCTCAATCTGACACAAGGTAATATTTATCCAGTAGCAAATGAAAATAGAACTTACTCTTTATGGCTTATGAAATTATGCTGATGGTTGATGTATAATAAAAAGTCGACGGATGATACTGTGCATGTGAAAAATTTGTATAATGAAACTCATTCATTTAAGCTGGGCGGTTGAGCCCCCAAAAAATTAACATGAAAGTCCTGGTTAAGAAATTCCGTAAGCGGAAAGAACTTGACTGAAATGAAAATAATCACCAACTATCAACCAGTGAAGTGTTCCTTTTCAATCACATTCGATGAAACATATATAAAAACATTCCTCCCTATATATATATATATATATATATATATAGGAAGAAAATGAGAAACTACCGACATTACCGTTCGAATGTGACACTTATGAATATATGTTCTCCACCAGGTGTATAAATAGCGGTGTCAGGCTACTGACTGCAGTGATTATTGAGTGACTATTGAGTGGAACTATCCAGTTGAATTAGTGTGAATTACTGTCCGCTGGGTTTTGATTTTGAATCTACTGGACGTTAAGCCGAGCTGTGATAGCGGGAGACTATTTTAATTTCAGTGAAGTTTTTTTTTCCGCGCTACTAACAAGGTATTCACTGAAATGGTTAATTATCTTTAGTTGAGTTTTACTTCTTTGTCTTGTTAAGTATTTATTTGCGGTTGTAATTAAATAATGCTTTATTTAGCATCGATATCTTGCGTTATACTTAATTGTTAACGGCCCCCGTACGTCACAAATATATAACATAGAGGAAAAAATTCCATAGTGGATAATTTTTTCACATTCTAATGAACGCTGAGCATGACTGTCAAATGTTGCATCTAAAAGCAGAAAGAAAAAAATTCAGTAATAAATAGCAACACATAGTTTTGTCTTACTACTGGCGCCTCTGAAGATGATCTCAGAAGGAGATCGAAAGTACTTGGGAAATAAAAGCGATCTTTACAGTTATAGCGCACTCCTAGATTCATTTGATTGTAATACACGGAAGGTTATTCGTGAGTATGAACGGATTATGCTAATTTATTTAATCAGACATGCCTATATATATATATATATATATATATATATATATATATATATAAGTGAACACTGAAGTCAACACTTAGAGGCGACAGTCTGTTTCATGCTAGACGCAATCGCAATCGTCAGCATCAAACAGCCTTTCGCCTGTACGTGTTGACTTCAATGTTCACTTTTATATTTACACAAGCTCTATCTCTGATATTGAGCACTCTATCTCATAAATATAGCACACCTTAAGAGCATATTTCTTTATATATATATATATATGTGTGTGTGTGTGTGTGTGTGTGTGTGTGTGTGTGTGTGTGTGTGTGTGTGTGTGTGTGTGTTACTGACTGTGAAAAAATATGAGAACGAAAAAAAACTATTAAGGAGAGAGAACAATGAAATAACTGGAATTAAAAAGATAGAAGATAACGACTGACATTGCATTTAAATTTTTGAAGATCAAAGTTGACTGACACGGAAGAAGACGGAAGAGAGTCCCACAATCGAGAAGTGCGAGAGAAGAAACTGTTAGCATAGAACTTACGGTTTCATCTAGCTATTTCAACTGTAAAAGAATGAGACTTTGTGCTTGAATTCATAAAGTTTAGGTACGATAGATGAAAGTACATCAGAAAAACTACCATGAGAGTATTTACAGAAAAGGCACAAAGAATCTACACTACTGCATTTGGAAAGGTCAGGAGTAATAACGTTGCACATTTCTTCTTTGGATTTTATCAAGAATCTATATATATATATATATATATATATAGCAGTAGCACCAAGCCAGATATGGCAGAAATATGCAAGGCAAGGACGAATAGTTGACTTATAAATATCAAAATATCATTAGTAGCTGCAGTGACGTAATCACCAACAGTCGTTTTCTGTCACTTTTGACATGCATGTCAAACAATCATTCATTAGTTGTCGTCTTCTGTAATCGATTCCTTAACACGAAAATACAATGTATAAAGGATACAAGATTATTTAATATATTTCTATATTAACATCTAATTTATTCATATGCTTTAAAAGTATGTATAATATATTGCGCAGTTTATTTGAAAGCGGCATACAGCTTTTAAATACATCTACACAAAGTTCTGATTTTGCATTTCCTGTGACACTTTAGTACGAATTTCTCGTGTAGGAGCGTATAATTATTTCTCGTAACAGCTTACAATTTAAAAAATTAATGGATGAAACTGCAAGTAAATATTTTAGCTTTAATTATCTACAAATCTGTGTGAATATAGTGTCGTCCGGTTAAGGAAACGAAATATTGAATTGGCGACCCGAGTTCAAATTCCAACATAGTCTGTTCCGTTTCCTTTTCTAGAAATGCCCTTAGGAAAAGCAAGAATCCGGAATTTCAGCAAAGATCGGGTCCTCTAAGCCTTGGTTGGCATCCAGTCTATCACAACGAAGAATACAAAAAGAAAACTCTCTACCAAAAAACTATCTATCCCAATAATTCAGACTTCTATTTACCTATAGTAAAGGAATCTGTGGAAAGCCATGATTACTTATATTCTCAAGAAACATGGCTTTAAATGCCATGTCTCTTGAGATGTAGAATAGAATAAAATATATTATAAGCATATTTATAAATTGTTGTGGTAGGATCCACCTAATTTGCATAGTGGAGTACCGACCATATAAATATGGTTGGTACCGGGAAGACGAGGGAAGGAATCAAGAGATTCAATCCAGAGACTCTGCCCGACTGCGACTAAGTCAACACATTCTCCAGGAACGGTCTTCCCAAGAATATACAAAAGACTATATGTAAATATTGTATACACTTTCTTGTTTCAATACATTTTGTTCTAAGTACATTTTGTGTTGTATTATTATTCCATGCATTAGTCAAGTTTCAACATAAATGTAAAGAAGTAAATATGCCCCCAAATCATTCATTATCTTTTAATAAATATTAATTCTGCCCCGCAAATTAGAAATATATTTTACGCCAATGCTTGTCAACAAAAAAAAAAAAAAACAGGAGAAAACAACAATAAGAAATTAAAAATTCGTATCTTCCTAATAAAATTCTTTTCTGCAAGGTATACAAAGGTTTTAGCACAAATATGTGTTAATCTTGAGATTTTTTTTTTAATTAGAAAGACAGCAATGTGTAATCATTTTTGTTAGCCTGTCACATTAAAAATGGATCGTTTTGAATTGATCAATAATTTTTTTTTATTGCTGATTTCTTAAAAGCTACATTAAAATGACATGAAGATGCAAAGTGCTTACGCATGTCAATGTCAGAATTTATCACCCAGAAATAAAGGAGTTAAAAAATTCGAACTGTAACAATAGAAGGGATTATCATTTACATGCACAGTCGAGAGGACATGTACACACATCCACATGCATATACTCTTTTTCTCCCTTTCTTTCACATTATTTCTCTGTCTCTCTCTCTCTCTCTCTCTCTCTCTCTCTCTCCATATATATATATATATATATATAAGATGTTAAAAAATATCTTTTCAACTCAGAGATTCCTAGAAAGATTATCTCATATTTTGGGAGGCGAAACAATTTTTGTTATTACATAGATAGATAGATAGATAGATAGATAGATAGATAGATAGATAGATATGAGTATGATAAAATAACATGCGTATACGCATATATACTTGCATGTACATATTTTTTTCAGGTTTTATAAAAAATAGTGCTCAATGTTATATAACAGAACTATTAAGTATATATTAGTGAATATACGTCGATAGCACGACTCGGAGTTTCATACAAACACACATTCTTCGGTGGCAGAAAAACATGTGTCTGTGTGTGTGTGTGTGTGTGTGTGTGTGTGTGTGTGTGTGTGTGTGTGTGTGCGTGTGTGTGTGTGTTTGTGTGCGTGTGTGTGTTTGTGTGCGTGTGTGTGTTTTTGTGTGTATTTGTGTGCGTGTGTGTGTTTTTGTGTGTATTTGTGTGTGTGTATTAATGTATATTTGGGCATAAATCTTTCATTTAAACACCTTTTCTAAAAAATGACAGACAAGAAAAATTTTATAACTTTTTTTAAAGTTTTTCCAGCTTTCTTACATTTTCCGGTTTGGTGGGAGTGAGGAAGTATAAAACTCCCACCAAACGGGAAAATGTTAGAACACTGGAAATATTCATATTTAGTGAAAATATATATATATATATATATATATATATATATATATATATATATATATAAGTAATGGATTTTTATCCATAGTCCAACGTTATCTATTATTATATATATATATATTATATTAAGCCAATATAGTTGTTTGATTAGACGTCTGTGTTTTTTTTTAACTGTATATTTTCGACTGGATTTCTCGAGAGTCTTTGATCAAAATGTTCCCTTCAGCACTATTTTCTACTCAAACACGCCTATCCACTAAATACAATATATATAGCAATAATATATATTTATATATATATATATATATATATATTTCTACTCAAACACGCGTATCCACTATATATATATATATATATATATATATATAAGATTCAGATATAGATACGTAGAGAGAGAGAGAGAGAAAGAGAGGAGAATATAATTTTAGTAAATTAATTTTCTAGACAAGGCTACGTAGTAAGAAATATTTTCTTCTTTTCATATTTTCAGACGGTTTTCCATAAGTTGAAAATTTATATGTTTAAGTACAGTTTTCTACAGACATAAGATATTTGTTATTGGTTTAGAGTTTCACAAATATGGTATTGAACTCACAACTCTTTGGGTCTAGTCACAGAATCTAACCAACGTCTTTATCCACTGGGCCATGAGTCCTCAACATGTTGGTTATATCCAGTGACTAGACTTTAAGAGTTGTGAGTTCGATAGCAGGCTACGACAGTGGTGAATCAAAAAACTTGGAGAGTTGAGTTAAAGGGAAATAACTGAGACACGAGGAAGAGACATGGCACGTGGAACTAGAAGTCTATCCCGGTGGGCGAAATAAAGGGTTCGGTTCGAAATTCCAATCACCTGAGGAAGGCCAGGAGCGTATAACGGCCGAAACGTTGAAAGTATGACAATAAAAATGAGGATAACAGTCCAAATAATGTAAATAATGTAAATAATCATACTACCTCATTTCAGAGATATAGACAGTCTATCTATGTATGCATTCACGATGTTTAAGGAATTGGGTGACGAAAAGATATTACTTACACCTAGTTTTCATTGTCTCCTTCGAATTTTCCACTTTGAACGTATATATGAACAATCTCTCAAGTGGTATTGATCAAAAACCTAACTGCAAAACAGTCGGTCCGCGTTTGCTTTTTTGGTAACGTGTTTTAAATATGAAGCACTGAGGGATAATGACGAGGAAACATACGTGTTATATTTAAAAAAAAAAAACAAGATAAAGATTTTTTTTTTTTTTTTTTTACAAGTTTACACATTTGAAGTTGTCAGTAGCTTGTTTCAGAAAAAGGAATCAAATATTTAAAGTCCGTAGTTTCGATGAATTGCCAAGAAGAGAAAATGTTCATATTAAATCATCGGACACAAAGTAATATTCCCAAATGTTTAACACAAATTGGAAGAGTTCGTTTTTCACATAAAAGTCATACGGTTTTATTCAACATGAATTAAAAGATATATTTTAAGGTACTTAGCTGCGGAGTTGAATAGAGCTCTTTGAAATTGCCCTGCTCTCATTAGAGGTTGATAATGTATCAGCGTTGAACTTGACGCCGGCCTTATTCAAACGCGCGGAACTCTCTCTCTCTCTCTCTCTCTCTCTCTCTCTCTCTCTCTCTCTCTCTCTCTCTCTCTCTGTTATAGTGGAACACACCTATTCTTTAGTTAATAGACTCTCCCACCTATAATAAGTAGGAGTAGTAACAGTCACTAAGTCGCTCAGTGGGGTTGGTCAGTCAGTTGATGCCGGACGACCGTTAGTCGAATACTAAAGTATCAGCCACCACAACTAGATTTTCTCTGCCTCATACCTATTATATGAAGTTCCTAATGTTTTGTACGTCGAACCTATTTTAGGACCGACTTAGTACAAATACAAGCCTCCACTGTGAAATCACTGCATAACTCTCTCTCTCTCTCTCTCTCTCTCTCTCTCTCTCTCTCTCTCTCTCTCTGCTTTGATTCAATTTTCTCTGCTTATATATATCAAAAAACGATTTCATATCGGTTCGTTTTCTCAGTTTGTAACCCGCTCCCTTTTTCCATTGGTCAAAATAAATTTTCACATAGTCTCGTTAAACTTTGCCTTGGTCTTTTCTACAGCCCGCAGCCAATCATTTTTTTCCATTGGTCAAAATAAATTTTCGCATAGACTTTCGAATTTGAAAACAGTGAAGAAAAGAGAATTATTTTTATTTCGTATTCACCACAAATACACAAATATCTAAACAAGCAAGCAAACAGAAATATAGACAGATAAAGATCTATAAACATACATTTAGAATGTGTGCGTTCGGCAAAGGATTATTATATAATTAAATGTAAATACATGTCTTTGTAAATTTCAAAAATGTGTTACGTTTCTCTATTTCCTTTCTTTTAAATATTTAAAAACAATAATGAACGTAATGACTCCAGTCATAAACTCTTTGAGATTTGGCATTCAGCCTATTGTACTAACTACCTGATCTACTTACGTAGGCTTGGAAAAGATTGAATTCGGCATGCTAATTGAAGCGTTTTTCAACGAGTTAAAACGATTAGAATGGATGCGACTAAAGCTGAGTCTGATATTTAATTAGGATCGGCTATAGAAATCATTGTTTTCATTTGGCTGTGAACAGAGCCAATTAGTAGGAAGAGTTGGGGGTTATTTTCCGTTGACCTCGCCGTGAACTGACTGATTGAGATCATCATTTTTAGGGGAACTAAAAGAAAGAGAAAAAATGGTCTTTCAAAATTCAATAAATGGGTAAAAGGTAGTCGCTATAATTGAAAATGGGATGCTGATGAGGTGAACATCATGGCATTCAGCTGGACCCAGACAGGCTTGGGTCATTCTGGTGAAGTCATTACTACTCCCGAGAACAAAAGTAGAACTCGGAAACAAAGTAGTGGGTGTGTCGTGCTTTGATTGGCCGCCGAGATGCAAAATCAGATAAAGTTAGACCAATCAAAAAAAAAAAAAAAAAGATATGCCGAATAAGGAAAGGAAACGAATATGAGGAACGCTCAGGTGAGCGGTTGAAAAATAAGTTTCCAGGAGAGGTGGGTTATTTTCTTCCACCGGCGGAGGTTCTTTTGCTTAAAAACATTTTAAAATAGAGCCTTCTCGGCTCAATTAAGAATTTATAGGCAAAGCCGTTTGAAATCATTCCGGAACGAAGCTGTCGAGTTACAAGAAGAGAAAATAAAGAAGCGACTTTCAGCAGAGACGATCGATTCCTACATTTAGATGCAACTTTGTGTGCATGAAATTGAGGATAATGTCAAAGATTATGGATTCAGAAAAGTAAAAAGATCTCGTAACTATTAAACTTCTAAAGAAGGCTGCTGAGGATACCATGGACGGAACATGTGAGCAAGGTCGAAGCTTTAAAGAAAATGGAAACAAAAAGGAAACTTATACTTAACATCAGGAAGAGGCTGTTGAAATTTCTGAGGCACTTAACGAGGAAGAAGTGCTTGGAAAATCTGACCCTCACAGGACAGATTGGGAGAAAGAGGGACAGCCCGTAACATACTTGATGAGCTTGAGTAAATGGGTGGTAAAACACGTTTTTTTTTTAGAAACAACAAAAACACAAAACTTATTAAGAGCTACAAAGGGACAGGAACATGGAGAGGGCCATGATCGTCTACCTCCTGAAATGTAAGATGAAGAGGCTTTGGACGTCTTTCATTAGTGATTTAAAAGCAATATGTCACAGAAAAAAAAGGAGATTCTCCCTTCAAAAACGTTTAGCGAAAATGTTCGCCGTATAGCGAACACTCGGGTTTGTAACAATTAGAACTGAGATGTTACACAGGTCTCCCTCTCCATCACTGAAAAGTATTCGGTGAACACTTTAACCCTTGTGAATGAGTTCAACCCTTATCACATTTTGTGGTACTCAAATTTACGCAATTTCTTTTAAGAAAATGAGTTTATCGGATTTTAAGAATAAGACTTTCTTTCGGTAGATCCCTAGGCAGGTAGACATTAATTTAACCGTTGGACAAACATGAATACGCAAACAAGTGCGGTCAAGAAGTATAACGGTTATAGTATTAAGAAATAATGACAGATTTTTAAAAAATCCATGACCAGGAAATAGACAAAGGAACAACCACACAGATACCATATTGGATCATGATAATGACAGCGAAAGTCGAAGTACTTGAACAAAAATAACAAAATATGAACTTAAGACAGTTTATCCGAAACATCGAGCACAATACTAAACAACTTATTTGAAAATTGGAAAAATATAAAAATTGAGCAGACAGATTTTGTCAGTTTTTAATCAAACTTGAATATCTGCTGGCTAAATAAATATATATATATATATATATATATATATATATATATATATATATATATATATATATATATGCGTGTGTGTTGAGGGTATAGGTGGAAGATTGGGGTTGAAATAGTGCAGATGTTATTGAAACAGAAAACAAACTTAGGAGAATCGAATTCGAAATTTGCATGAGGCTGATTATCTTCAGTTTGTAATAACGCCTTTTAGAAGGGTAGGAATATATTTTATGAGTTCTGTTCCATCAACAGATATTAGGAACAAATATCTTATCACTCTTTTGCTACGATAACCGAAGGGAAGAGAGTCCGTAGTCGAGCGCTTGGGCATACCAGGCTCCAGTAAGTTCCTTATCTACCGGGGAATTACAGGAAAAAAATCGCCATGTCTTTGTCATGCGTTACAGCAGACAATAACATTAAATAAAAGATTTAACATAAAAAAAAAGATAAACGTAATTCAGAAACATAAATGAGGTTCTGAATTTTCATATATCATAAACACTATTTACATCATTCGGACTGTTGCCCTCACCTTTATTGCCATATTCACGATCTTTCGGCCTTTGTACGCTCAGGCCTTCTTCAGGATCTGTCTATATTTCTGAGATGAAGTATTGTAACTATTTACACTATTTACATCATTCGGACTGTTGCCCTCACCTTTATTGCCATTTTCACGATCTTTCGGCCGTTGTACGCTCAGGCCTTCTTCAGGATCTGTCTATATTTCTGAGATGAAGTATTGTAACTATTTACAATATTTACATCATTCGGACTGTTGTCCTCATCTTTGTTGCCATATTCACGACGTTCCGGCCGTTGTATGCTCCGGCCTTCTCCAGGATGTGTGTATATCTCTGAGTTGAGGTATTGCAACTATTTACATTGTTTGGACTGTTGTCCTCATCTTTATTGCCATATTCTGGACGTTTCGGCCGTTGTACACTCCGGCCTTTTTCAGGTGATATACGTTGGAATTTCGAACCAAACCCGTTTTTTTAAGTCCGTAGATGTAGTTTGTTCTAATTCTATGTGTCATGCCTTTTCGGGTAGATATGTTTCAGTTAATTCCCTTTAGTAACTCAACTCTCCAGTTGTTGTTTTTTTTTTTTTTTTCGCTCTGCTGTGGGCAGGTATTGAACTCACAACTATCTGGGTGAAGTCATTTTTTGGATTACTTCAACCAACAATTTTATCCAGTGGAACTGAAAATGTTGTAAATAGTGTAAATTCCCTGTGTCAGAAATATGGACAGATGTATTACGAAATGTTTTTGTTTTAATTTTTCATTCATTAAGGCTCACTACAAAATGCAATATTAATCATAAAAATTAAAGGAAAAACAGGCATTAATTATGGCTTCTAGACTTTATGACTTTAAGGGCAGTACAAGATTAACTGCATGGTCTCATCCTTTACAGTTGAAATCGTAAGATGTAACCGTAAGTTCTATGTTAAAATTTTCTTCTATCGCTTTCTCGCTTGTGGGACTCTCTTCCGGCTTCTTGCTTTCTTGCCAAATTTGATCTGCAAAAATATGAATAGAATGTTAATCGTTATCTCCAGTCTTCTTAATTTAAATTCATTTATTGTCCTCTCTCCCTAATAATATTTTTCTCATATTCTCTAACATTCAGTAACCTCTTGCGTCTTAATGGTGATATTACATTGCTTGTGGTGAAATCATTAAAAGAATTATGTTGCTTCTAAAAAAAGTCAGTATGATAGTTTTATAAAAGAATCAGCATAAGTAATAAGTTTATGAACATCAGATATTAATCATAGATTTCTGAAAAATATCTGATATTTAATATATATTTATAAAAAATCTAGTACTAATTATATGTTTATAAAAAAAAAACCTTTAATTTAATGTGGAGTATCCGAGCCCGTAGGCTCGGCCAAAAATTCCCCGTATAAAACGGGGTCGAGTAGGGGTTCCCCGAGACGAGACTCTGCGCTTCGTCTGAAGATCCTCTCTACCCGGAGGCAGAGAGTTTGAGCACCACAGCTGGAGACGAATCGCCAACTCTAGACTAATTCCCGAATGAAGGATATTTACCTTACCTCTCCGCGAGGTAGGATCTGGCACAAGGCTGATTTTTAATGTTTGTCCGAGCCGTTTTTTAATGTTTGCCCGTAAACCCCGTATACAGGGGATCGGGTAGCTGTCTACCACCCCAGACAAGACTCTGCTCTTCGGCATAGCCTCGTCCGATTTCCTCTCCGCCTTCGGGCAGGGAGGAAACCAGCACAGCTGGAGACGAATCTCCAACTAATTCCCGAAACAATCCGTCTGGTATATCCTGTGCTTACTATATATATCTACTGATATAGACTGTCCACAATAGGCGATAGAGAGAATGGAACATTCCATTACGCCTTATTAATCATAGGATTTCATTAAAACTATTAATATCCACCGTTCCAAGAACGAGACGATTGGCATTAATAAATTAATATTTCAATGTCCAAATATATTTCTTTCTTGTGGGGCCGGAAACTACCTACACAATAGACTCTTCCAGGCCTATATAAAGTAGGCGACATAGCACTCTAGAGAGAGCGGAGTCTCCTAAGGGGGGGAGGTTAAAATTGGCCCAGAACCCGTTTATACTTGGGGTTCAAATGGGACTATTTCTTTTTTGGCCGAGCCTAATGGCTCAGGAATGCCCACGATGGCTCTTAGTTTTTATTTAAAAGGCCTTGTGCCACATGACACCCTCGTGGGGGGTGACTGAATATTGTCGCACCGAGCGACATCGCTCGCTCACTTTTGGTGCGACTGTTCGGTTCAACTCTCTTCCTACGGGCGCTGAACTGCGGGGAACCCGAAGGAGGCTACGCCGAAGGGCGGTCTCCTTCGGGGAGGTAATACCGGCCCTGAACCCGTTTATACGGGTTCGAATGGGCTATTTTTTGGCCGAGCCTAATAGCTCGGGAATTCCCACGTTAAAAAGGCCTTGTGCCATATGACACCCTCTTGGGGTGGTGACTAAATATCGTCACACTAAGGGGAGCGACATCGCTCACTCACTTTCTGGTGTGACTGTTCGGTTCAACTCTCTTCCTACGGGCGGGAGGAACCCGAAGGAGGCTACGCCGAAGGGCGGAGTCTCCTTTTAGTGGGAGGTAATGAGGGGGTCTTTACCTCGGGGTTCGGACCTGAACCCGTTTATACGGGTTCAAATGGGCTATTTTTTGGCCGAGCCTAATGGCTCGGGATTGCCCACGTTTAAAAGGCCTTGTGCCACATGACACCCGCGTGGGGGGGGTGACTAAATATCGTCACACTGAGAGTGACACAGAGAGTCACACTGAGCGACATACAGAGTGACATAGAGTGATATAGTAAGCTCCGCTTACACTATCTCTGTAACCTGTTGTTAAATATATCTTTCTTACATCTAATCCGTGTTCCGTGTTTTACTTCTGTGGTCCCAACTTTGGCCCCACCTCAGTTATAAAGAATGCGATGGAAATATCTCCTACATCATCATCATTATTCAACCATAGTTGGAATCGTTCAACCAATGAGAATGTTCCTTTCTTTTGCTATACAGTATGTGCTACGCCAAAGCTACATACAGTTTTGAATTCAGAATTACTTTCTCCAAGACCGGTCCCCCCCCCCCAAAGCTATTTTTTTTTTTTTTTTTTTTTTTAAGCATTATGCCTCAAGCAAGGCGTGAAGCCACTAGGATGCATGGGATTGCGGAAGAATTGGAGCAAGAGCAGATAGGAGTGATAGGAGAAAGGATGAGGAGAAGGATAGTGGGTAGATCAAGGTAACTGGAGATGTCGATTGACATTACATTTGAATAGTTGGAGATTATAGCTCTCAGGGAAGCAGTAACTGGGGAGGGTGTTCCACTGGCGAGAGGTGCGTCATCATTAGGTATGAAGCTATTGGAGTAGAAGAGACGGCTACATTTGAGAGTTTCTACGGTGTAATGGTGGGAGCGGGATGCCAGCCTCGTAGGGCGTTTGAATTCATGGAGTCTGGGAACCAGTGAAAGCAGCTCGTCAGAGCAGTTACCATGGAAGTATTTGTAGAAAAGACAGAGAGAGGTGACGGCGCGTCTGTGAGAGAGTGACTGCAGACGAGACGCCAGATCAGGGCCAATTAGATTACATATCCGTCTCTGGATCTTGTCAAGAACTCGAGGTAAGCAAAAAAGTGCCCCAGCCCATATATGGCAGCAATACTCCATGCAAGCATGAATGGTTGTTTTGTATATTTGAAGTATAGATTCTGGGGAAAAAATTTCCGTGGAAAGCGCGGCACAGAGAGCCAACTTTCCTCGCGGTGGAAGAAGCAATTGACTCAATGTATTTGTTCCATCTCAGGTCAGCAGTCAGCGTGAGACCGAGCAGACGCAGGGAATTGCTCTCAGGAAGTTGACTATCAGACATTATAATGGGGGGCAGGGAAGGATCTCTATGGTGGTTAATGTAGAGTAATTTAGTCTTGGTGGCGTTAAAGTTGACCAGCCAATTCTTGCCCCAGTTAACAACCGATTGGAGGTCCATTTCGAGACGCACGACCAGATTAGTTTTGTCGCCGATACTAGATTTGTTCTGGAGGCAGGAGTAAATTGTGGTGGCGTCAGCATAGATGCCAACTTGGGAATCTATAGCGTCGGGAAGGTCATTGATGAAAATAAGGAAAAGAGTGGGGCCAAGGATGGGGCCTTGGGGAACTCCTGCGTTCGTGGGATAGGAACTGGAGGAGAATCCGTTGAGAACGTCCTTCAATTCACGGTTTGACAGAAATGATTGTATCAAATCAAACAGTTGACCAGTAACACCATACCCCTGGAGCTTACGAAGAAGGCCGGCGTGCCAAACCCTATCGAATGTTTTGGAGATGTCGAGGGCCACGGCACGAGCCTCTCCGTTATTTTGAAGGGCTTGGTAGACGGTTTCAGTGATGGTCGTAAGCACATCAGCTGTGGATCGGACGTAGCGGAAACCATATCTATAGAACCCGGTTTGTCTTACTATTTTACCATATAATGATAAGTCATTAGTGGCAATGATGTCTTCAATTACTTAGTCTTACCAATATGTGAAATGTATTTCTGCTGTGCCCTGTATATGCAAAGTATGTCCGTAAAGTATCCATCTATTTAATATTAACGCAAGAAATAGTCTGACTATGATAATGGGAACATAGTCACTTTCAAAATATTCATGTTGGATGCGTCATACACTTTTGACTCTATCCCTTCCATTTTTTCAAAACAATCTGTAGTCTCCACCATCAGCTACATCGCCGTCTTCTTCTTAGTCTTATACACTACATTACAATGGCGATTTTATCTTTGGGGAAAATTATATGTTGCAGGAAGCTATATCTGGTGTCTAATTATTGGCTGAACTACCAGACTTGGTTGAACTGATGTTTTACGAAAAAAAAAAATGCACAAGAATATTAAACACAGTACAGACAGATTTATGCCACTAAAATGTATGTTCCCGCATGCACATTAAAGTCCCTTCTGATTACTTAGTACCTTACTGTAAGATAGCGCAAACGCTTCTAGCGATATTCAAAATGGCTGACTGCTTTCCGGACTACCTCATTATTTATCTATCTATCTACCTATCTATATATCTAAACCTTAAATTCTATGGGCAGTCATATGCTCCAATGACAAGTTTTAAGAGAAGAATTCACTAACAGGATATATTGAAGGAAGGACGACTTCATTACCTATCTATCTATTTATGTATCTATCTATTTCTCTCCATCTTTCTCTCTCTCTCTCTCTCTCTCTCTCTCTCTCTCTCTCTATGTATCTATCTATCTCGACAACTGTAAATTCTATGGGCAGTGATAAGCTACAATAACAAGTTTTAAGAGAAGTATGTACTAACAGGACATATTGATGTAAGGACGACCCCATTATCTATCTATCTATCTTTGTATATATATATATATATATATATTCACCACCCTCTCTCTATCTACTTCTCTCTCTCTCTCTCTCTCTATCTATATATATATATATATATATATATATATATATATATATATATATATATATAAACAACTGTAAATACCATGCTCAGGGCTAGAACCAATAGCAAGTTTAAGAGTACTAATGTACTAAAAGGAGAGATATTGAAGTAAGGACGACCTCATTATCTATTTATCTATCAATCTCTCACTCTCTCTTTCTTTCTCTCTCTCTCTCTCTCTATATATATATATATATATATATATATATATATATATATATATATATATATATAACTGTAAATTCTGTAGTCAGTAATAAGCTCCAGAGGCAAGTGTTAAGAGAAGGAAACAGGAGAGATTCAAAGAAGGAGGTTCAGAGAGTAACACATGAGTAATCTTCTAATGTGTTTGGTTGTATGGAGGTTAGAACAAGGAGAACAAGTGTTGGTTAAAACAAATTAAGACAGGAAGTAAAGGAATACCGAGATCCTTAACTTTTTAAGAGACTCAGCATATAGGAAGCAAAGCCTCACGGAGCTACAATGATGACACGACATCTCATAAATTATAGACTTATTATTTACTCTAGTCACCCAAATATTCTGATTTCATATGTATATGTAAATAATAGACAAGTAAGATATTCAATCCTTATGTAGATATATAAAACTAAATATGTATTTACAACATTTAACTCTTCATGAAATAAATCTTATCGAAAGCAATTGAGAACTTAAAGGAATGAGATCACACGTATCTATCATTTTTCAAGATATAAGCCTGAAAATAAAGCTTTCCAAAATAGAATCTATGATCTGAAATTGGAATAAAAATAGTTGCGGCACCTAACCTGAATCCATCAGAAAGATTAATTCAGAATGTAGAATTTATAAATAGTAAATCGTTTAAATACCTTGGCGTATGGATCATTTGAAATTAATTTTAATATAGGTGATAAGAAAATTGAACATAGAATAGGCTGCGCTAGGGGTAGTTTTTCCCAATACCTCAAGTTGCTGCAAAACCAAAGCATTAATGTAAAAACTTGATTCGTCTTCTTAAACAGCCTAGTCAGATAGAGACGTTCATATAGATGACATGCATGTTACCAAACTCGTTCAGAAGTATCTAAACTGTCAGCTCTATACAACTGATTACGCCGATCAATGATTAAAAATAACTTCGAGCAAATGAAGCCTGTATCTGTTCGAACCTCATGGAGTCCAATCCACGAGGCTTGAAGAATGACATAAAAGTACATTATACAATGACAAAAAAAAGACATTACAGAATGATAAAAAAAATTCTACCAAACAACAGAAACCACATCACTTGAGAACTTTCAGAACATTTGAAAGATCATTTTTTTCCTCTTTCTTTTAGTTCCCCTAAAAATGATGATGTCAATCAGTCAGTTCACGGCGAGGTCAACGGAAAATACCACCCCCACCGCTTTCCTACTAATTGGTTCTGTTCACAGCCAATTGAAAACACAATGGTTTCTATGGCCGACCCTAATTAAATATCAGACTCAGCTTTGGTCACAGCTATTCTAATCGTTTTAACTCGTTGAAAAACGCTTCAATTAGCATGCCGAATTCATTAAAATGGATAGTGCATGTAACTCGAAGAGAAAATAATGCCATAATAAAAATGTCTGACGTTTCACACTACTTCTTCAGATAAAAGATTAGGATGGGAGCTCAATCAATACTTGAAGGAGCGATAACATTTACTGGACATGAGGACGCTATTTTCTTGAGAAAAAAGATTTTATAAATTTCAACCAAAAGTAGCACTGGCTGCGCGGTCAATGTTTACCGAATGTTTCCTTATAAGGCAGCAGCTACTATTACAATTAGCATTACGATGTTACTTAATTCTACGATTAATGGGGAAAATCAGATTTTTGGCGTTGTAATTATAGACCAAATTCCCAATCAACTTGTAACTGTAAATCAAACGCTCAATCGAGCGAAACTTACAATCACATCACACTGAAACACCCCTCCCCGCAACGTTCACCGAAGTTAAGTAATGCCAAGCCTGGCCAGTACCTAGATGGGTGACAGCTGTAAGCTTGAATGTATGGGTGGTTTAATGGATAACGGTTCGAGTGTTGTGTCCAGATACCTCTGGGAAAGATATGAATCCACCATGGCTCTCCCAGCAATGGGTTAATTAGTAAGTCTTGTATCACCAAACCATTATTATGTGCAAAACATTTCATACAATCTGAAAATATTTTCTGGCTTTAAATAACCTGCCAAGGGTTGATAAGCCGTAGAAAACGAATCAATCAAGCAAGCAACAATCGAGCGAAGCTTGACGGTAAACCGAATCAGTATCATTGGACTAGGCATTATACTATAACAGACAGTTCAACAAATTAGGATTAATTCTAATTAGGATTAAGATCATTTCTTGTATAAATTTATTTTAGTCTTTATAACTGCGTAGAAACATTACTAAACCGACGAAAACGAAGAAATCTCGCTTGACGAGATGGATGCCGACAGATGCTGGTTATTTAAATGTTGCTGACACAGATATATTACTTTCTAATGACTCAACATTTTTTCCTGATAATAACTGCAAATGGAAAAGAATTTTCTTTCTCAGTCTATTCGATGATTACGCACGTAACAAACTGGTAAAAGTTAATTAGTTGTTTTGGTTATTTACTGATAACAGTTTTACATTGGCGTCTGCTATTAGAGATTTCCGAACGATTATTTATATTTTCCAACAGATCGAACTTGCTCCACTTTTTAATGAAAGAAACAATCTAATTTACAAACTGGATTATTAGCAGATGTTTTATTGCGAACTAAAAAGATTCAATAATGAAAAAAATTTTTCTTTCCATAACGTTTTGGCAACACTTCTGGTAATGTGTTTGTCTTTGAAGGCCTAATATAATTATTATGTATTCTTAAAATTGGTGATGGAAACGTTAATATCTGCCTTGATATTTTCATTTGTTACTAATACATCTCTGATGATGGTTCCTTGTTGTGGTGGAGAATTTTGCGTGGTCCAATGACTCTGGGAGCGATGCCGTCAAATGTTCTAAATTCAAGGTTGGGCTAAACTTGGCGGCAAGCTCGAAGACGAGGACCCAGACAACCCCAAAGACCCCAGCAGTGGAACAAGCGGATGATGATTACAATAGATCTCAACGTTTGAACCAGCAGACGAAGAGGTCTACGTATTATGGACATGCTATAGATGGCGCCACTCGAAATTATAACAGATTCAGCAGCATTCCGTTGCAGCTTCATAACTAGATTCTATATGTCTCATTCCCTATGTGCCGCAAAGGAAGGTCATGAAATCAAGTGTGTGTGTCACTTCTTAGCAAGATGAGGGCCACCTTAAACAAATTCACGCACTTTCTTCTACTTTGATTTTCTTTCACCTCTACCAAATGTCTATAGGGAATGGAGGACTGGAGCAGGTTTTAGTGAAACTGAAAGTTTCTCGTTCTGAACTTGCACGTTGGCAGCGAATTTAGTCTTCAAAGCCATCATCGTAAAGGAAGCGATCAACAAAGAAGAAATTAAATTCTTGGATACAAGATAAAGTCGACAACGACTAATACAACCAAGTTTTCTGCAACACTCACTATTATTTTCTTTTTAATAGATTTCCGACGATGAATATTTGTAACGATCCTGTAACATGACACTTATTTCAACGAACTTCTGGAATTAATGTCAACCTGTGTGGAAAGTGACAGATGCATTTTCCGAACGTGTAGCCCACATTCTCGTGTGGATGTCACAGGGTTTCCTCTGGTGCGGTTTTATATATCTATCTGTCGTATAGTTCTTCCACACGCGTCCACTACCCAGGCTCAGAAGGCTTCATCGTGTCTTCCCTTATTGTGGCAGACGCTGTCATCTGGTGAATCACGGAACTTAAACCACGGTTTGGTTATCATTCAGAATAACCCTGCATCTCGCTTCTTTAAAGGGTTTAAGTGAAATATCTATTCTGGAATCGCCTGCGGTACGTGACACGCTACACCTTCGCAAGATTCAATCTAAACGGTAACTCATAATAAAACTGATTCCTTCTGCAAGTAACACAAATTTAACCTTTTATCAATATTCTCAATTGATTTCCCACAAGAAGCCTACTCAAGACCCAGTCAAATGGTTGAGATATAACTGACTGTTTTCTTTTGTAAACAACACTAAATCAATGTATTATCAATATTTTTATTTGATTTGCCATCTGTAATAACCTAGGGAAGGTTACTGAAAAGAATAATCAGACGAATGTCGGTAATACTTAGGACAGGAACAACATATATAAGATTCGCCAACGGCGCGTAGAAGTAGCCAACTGCTAGAAGCGAGTCAAGTGAATTCCACAATGAATCTCCAACTGGAGGATATCTACCAACGGCCCCATGCAGTCAGATGTGGCACAAGGCCGAATGTTGTATGGGGTATCCGAGCCCGTAGGCCCGGCCAAAAATTCCCCGTAGACCCCGTATAAAATGGTGTCGGATAGCTGTTTCCCGAGACGACAATCTACCCTTCGCCGTAGCCTCGTCTAGGGATCCTCTCTACCCGGAAGCAGAGAGTTTGACCAGCACAGCTACAGACGAATTTCCAACTGCAGACCAACGTACCACTGTATTTATCGTCCATAGGTATGCAACAACATTATCATAAGGTCAAGTCTTAACAGTGAGCCATAATAAAACTTATTTATTTTCCTACCTAGAGAAAACCAACTTATATTCAATATTTTTATACGGCTTCCCACGAGAAACGTACGCAAAATCCAACCTCAATAGTGAACTATATTCTACATTATAACAGATTAGCTGATTCTCAGGCTGTCTGCGTGTGACTTAACATAAGCATCTGGACCACTCTTAGCCTGAGCTGGTCAAAAAATAAATTTGAAAGCAAGAAAATAAGTTTTTTATTCTTAGAAATCAGATAATTATAAGATTTTCTTGAACTTTTCGGACATTATTCGGTAATAAATAGAATTATTTTAATACTTTTCTGTGTTTTATAGAAATATCTTTATGTATGTCATTGAATTGAAATATATATGAGCACACAAAATTTACATATACACAATTTGAAGGAAATAGACCACTGTGACGCGACAGCAAATTTCGCTAGATATCTAGCAACAACACCGTGTAAAAGAGAAAAACCAGACGATTTGTATAGCCCGTTGTAACTCCTGTATTTAAACAAAATATATTTTTAATAAAAGTATCATTTGAAATTGACAAATAATTTATACTTGAAATTTGGTCATCCTGTCATCATTAAAACGAGAGACGCTAAACTAGTAAAACTGGTTTCTTTTGCTGGTAACAGAAACATAACGTATCACAAATATTTTAATTGATTTCCCACAAGACGCCTATATAAAATCGAACTGAAAACGGTAAGAGATAATTAAACTATTTTCTGGCAAAGAAAATCAACGCATTAATATTTTCCAAAACCATTTCATAAAATTCAGCCGAAATGGTAACACACAATGAAATTGTTTTGTTTTTATTTCTGTGTTTTTCTTTCGGCAAGCAAAACAAAATCAATATATTTTGTTTTGAAAAAAAAATGGAAACAAAAAGGAAAGTAACACTTAACATCGGGAAGAGACAGTTGAGGTTTCAGGGGCACAGAATGCGAAAGGAATGCTTGAAAAATCTGAACTCATGGGACAAATAAAGGGAAAGAGAAACAAAGGAAAACAGCTCATAGCAGACTTAGATGGCGGAAAAGGGCTTAGGAGAAATACTAGAAAGACATGGGTTACAAGGGCAGGCAAGTTGTGGAAAGCCATAAACGCCCACGTCCCAAGGCGACACGGCATATAAAGAAGGAGTAGAAGGTCAATTACCTTCAGGAAATCTGACCGATTTTTAAATGACATTTTATTTGCCTCAAAACTTCTTCATGGGAACAAACACAAGGTGTTTTTTTTCGATGGGTCTAAGATTTTCGCCGGGATTGAAAACAGGTGAATTTCATATCCACCCGGCAAAATCGATCTCTCTTTTTTTTTCTAATTTATGAGCGACTCCATATTTGATACACATTCATTTTCTTCTCTAATGAGCCAGTAAATAAAGCCCGCGATAAGATAGAAATATTTAAGTTTGCGGGCAGTTTGCGCTGTGTGCTCAAATGTTGTCAGGAATATCTGAGAAGATCACATACATAATTTTTAGCTCAGTGAAGTTCCAGCAAGATCTTTCCGGGGACAAAACATCCAGTTACAAAAAAGTAAAAAGACGAAAATATTGCAAAAGAAAAAAGTCGGTGTTGTTATCCGACACCCCCTGAATACCGGAGTTGCCCATACAAATAGAACAAAATATAAATGGTCTAGAATCTGTATTGCATAGGTGCAGAGTTTGTAATATATCGTCAATGGCAAATCACCGAAAGGATGTTGATAAAATATAACAAATAATGACAATGTGAACTGAAGTTAATTCTAACGAGATCACAATTACTGAACAATGAAATTTTATAACACTACATGAACATTGATGCTGATTTCTCAGCTAAAGGTACTGCTTCTATAATTATTTTTATTAATATCTGAAAGGCAAGTGAGAGTGACATGTATACGGCCGCCTACATTGTGTTCTACGAATGACATAGATTTATGACGAGACAGAAAAGTAGACTAATATATTACAACACGTTTACTTAAAAAAACATATTTCTTCCCAATCAGGCATTGAACTATGTTCCAACATTATAATGCTTCACGCTGTTCGTTGTTTCGTTGTTAAATGAAAATTGATTTTTGTTACACAGGAACTCTCTCTCTCTCTCTCTCTCTATATATATATATATATATATATATATATATATATATATATATATATATATATATTAGTTAAGAGAGCCAGACAAACCTAATAAGGTTTCACTAAGCGGATCCGCTTAGGTGAAACCTTGGCAAGTCTGTCTGGCTCTCTAGGTTTAACTAGGCCTGCTCTATTTACTGTATTGAGCACTTTATTTAGCTCTTTTGCCTACTCGTATCGGGTTTTTTTTCCTTTGGACTTTGTACTTGCATGCTAGACAATTATTTTCGGCTAAAGTACATGTTCTTGGTTCTTTCTTTTTTATACTTTTTTCCCCTTTGGTATTGGTTTGATTATTTGCAAATCAAAACAGCGAAGGTTTTCCGGACGAGTATAATTTCTTATACTTATAAGATTATTACTAATATATATATATATATATATATATTGCACAGGCTTAGAGCCACATCATTTTCAAACACTGATTCCTGTACTATCACCGAAGTTAAGCAACGTCGAGCCTGGTCTGTACCTAGATAGGCCACTGCAAGCTTGGATGTGTCGTTGGGTAATATTTAATGCTCAGAATTGTTAATCGGAGAGCCGAGTTCCAATTCTCGTTGGGTTCGTTATATTAACTTACGCCTATATATATTTGGGAATGGTATGATTCCATCCTCTCTCCCCAGCTATGGGTTAATTAATTACTTGTATCAGTAAACTATTATTATTTCCGAAACTAAATTCTTACAATCTAAAAATATTTTCTGGCATAAAATAACATGCAAAGGTAGAAAACGAATCAATTAATCAACCTCTCTCCCACACACAGCGACATATATATATATATATATATATATATGTGTGTGTGTGTTTTTATGTATGTGTGTGTGTGTGTGTGTGTGTGTGTGTGTGTGTGTGTGTGTGTGTGTGTGTGTGTGTATTGCCAAATACGACAAGCATAGACTAATTTCCCAACAAAGAACGAATGGTTGTTCCAAGACTATGCAGTAACTTCCTGCAATTCTTACTGGTGGTTTGGTTTATTTTGTTTTACGGTATATCAACCTCAATGAGTTATTTAGTACTGAAAAGATTTTTAGGATAGGTTTGTATGAACAGAATATATATTCATTGCTGGCAATTTTCAAAAATGAATTGCTCGTAATTTTTTTTTAAAAATGATTTCTTGGGAATTTTTTTTATTTTTTTTTTTTAAATGAATTACTGGTAATATTTCTTTCTTTTCCTTTCCAAAATGTATTGCTGGTATATTTACTATAAACTGTATTTTTATACTTTCATAGCGTTTTGACCCTAGTTTGAGGGTTAACTATTTGCTCCTAGCTCGGACCGCCTGGTCAGAGTAGACCTGGGAACAAAAGCAATTAAGAGGTTGTTCTTCGTTCCATAAAACTTTCCGATCAGAGCCCTTGCTGCCGGATGTAGTTTATCGTCATACCCAGGACGCTTTTATTAGTGTTCAAACGCACTTGGACAATTTCTGTTCATCCTCAAAAATACACTACATTTGTTATTCGTCAGGTGAAACGTGATGATGAACTTAAACTCGCATCATGTTTTCTATTAGAGAAAAATTAACAGTTGAACAATATAAGGTATCATTGATGAAATTAAGGGAAGACTTTCGTTATATTCTCATTATATTTAACCTTGTAGTATGGGTTTTGGAAAATTGCTTCTGCTAGAAAATTTCCCATTTAATGAAAATATTCAAGACCATGTTCTTTTAAGTATAGAATAGTTAAAAGCACTTGAGACTCTGGTACAAACTATGGACAAATCAATTATTCACTTGTATGAAAACAAGAGAAGCTACATAAAAAAATAACAAAATATGCCTAGTCCGTTGTATTCAATAATACATGTACAAATAATAAACTGCTGCATATATATATATATATATATGTGTGTGTGTGTGTGTGTGTGTGTGTGTGTGTGTGTGTGTGTGTGTATTTATGTATATATATTGCTTCAATCACGCATAAATTTATATAGAAACCCACTGGCATTAACTGGTGTCTTCTTAATTAGAATAGTGAATGTCCCCAAAGATATAAGTCAGCTGTTATAAAAACTTAAACCAATGCACACAAGTAATATCTTCTTTCAAAACCATATTCTATAAAGAATGATATAACGTCAAACACTCGTTAATAATAGATTCCCTAATTCTGTCATTGATCAACAAATTAAAATTTATCTCAATAAACTTAATAATACGACTAACAAAATTGATTATCTCTAACTATAAAAGGCAGGGTGTGTGTGTGTGTGTGTGTGTGTGTGTGTGTGTGTGTGTGACAAATGCACGGCTGCAATTTTCGACGGATTTGCACCAAAAATTACATGCACATGCTCCAAGTTAGCGGGAAGACCAAGACCAACTCCCATCGATAGTGGAAATAATCGATTTTTTTCATGCTTCTACGTCACTTTTCATGTAGTTTGCGGCCATTTTCTACTGGCCAGAGTAAGAGCCTATAGCTAGCTGCCACGAATAGGCAGGAAGATTCTATTGGCCAGCGTGAGAGCCAACAGCTGACTGACACGAATGTTAACTAACATGCTATCATGCAAAAAATCGATAGCTGCATTCGTCACAAGTGGGAAAAATTTTAATCTGCATGACACTTTACTCCAATTAGCTCATTCGCTTGCTTAAACTAAACGTTGATTCTGATTCCGCAGAACTGGGTTGGGTGTGAAAAAGTATTTGTTGTTAACATTCTTTTTTCATTCGGTTTTTCCAGTTACGAGTCCTTTTTTTAAAGCTGATCGTTTTGTGTTCATTTTGTTTAGTTTTGTAACAGATTTAATGTTTAGTATAGAGCTTAGAAAAAAGCAACATAAGCACGTCAAAGGGCACTCCTTTAAAGGCAAGGAAGGGCAAAATATTTTAAGTCAAGTGATAGCGATTGTTGTATGAGTCGTACGATTTTTTAAATCAAGCACGGGCAACGCCGGGCCATGCTGTTAGTATTAATAATAATTGTAACTATAATAGTGTAAGTCAAAATAAACATAATACTATTAACTTATTCTACTGTAACCAAATGGATAAAAAATAAAAACACAATGAAGCAAAACTCAAAGATATAACAGGTAGAAATATTAGACCCATTAATAATAATAATAATAAAGTTAATCTCATGATATATAATAAAAAGTTGACTTCATAGTCTCAAAT
Organism: Acanthosepion pharaonis; assembly: GCA_903632075.3. Classification (NCBI taxonomy): domain Eukaryota; kingdom Metazoa; phylum Mollusca; class Cephalopoda; order Sepiida; family Sepiidae; genus Acanthosepion; species Acanthosepion pharaonis. The sequence continues at coordinate 1,017,724 of CAHIKZ030001225.1, forward strand.
AACCCTACAACCACACAACTAAATTTTCCACACAACAAAAAAACATTGTAGTATATGAATTTACATGTCCGTTCAGAGATTGTATCTCTGATCCTAATAATAAACCCACTACATATATTTGTTTTACTCCAACCACTTACCTGTCACCTTTTTGATCTTAGTTCCAGTAAACAACACTTCTTAGAAAACCATAGCCATGGACGTAATATTAGACGGATATTAGTTGATAACACAACAATACTCACACATGTATAGAGTAAAAGGACCTTCAGATATAGGAGGCCATCTGCATTAAAACAAAGCAAGCCACACCTAACAAAATGACATTTCAAACCAGTCACAACATACTACATTGCATTTAAAGACATGGTTCTGTTGATAACATTTCTTTCTCCCATGTGGTCATGTACGACGTCATAGAACCGTATTACGAATTTAGGACCTGCGTCTGCTATTCTGCGACCGTTATCGTCGCATAGTAAAGATTAGAGCGGTTCATGATCAAACATAATAGATATTCATTGTCTGTTATATTTAACAATATATGATCTACTACCCCAATACAATATAATATATATATATATATATATATATATATATATATATATATATATATATATATATATATATATATATATTATTTATTGCAGGAGATTAAAACAAAACACTGATAAAATCGCTGCACGATACCAATCATGTTTTGAACTGCAAATGTGTCTCTTCTGGCGATAGTAAACTTCTGACTTTACCTGGATATATGTATATATATATATATATATATATATATATATATATATATATGGAGAGGGTTGGATGTGTGGATGCATTGAATATGTTAAATGTAGTCAATGACAACAAGGTATGGTCATGTTACGTGAATTTAGGTATCATATAATCAATGGTTGTGAAAATTTTCAGAAAGACTATAACTGTAAAAGGACAATATGAATGAAGACAAAAGGAAAACTATTCTTAACCGACGCGTTTTGTCCTCTGAGAGACTTTATCAAAGCAAGAGGACGAAACGCGTCGGCTAAGATGTTTTCCTTTTGTCTTCATTCAATTGTTGTTACTTACAAAACTAGAAATAAATAAACCCAGTGAGAATCGAACTCCCACCTAGTGAACTAATCAAGTGTCCTTGTGTAAATATATGTTTCTGTTAATGGTGCTTATAAAATAGAGATTTATAATAATGTTCACGCAATATAATGCCCGAGAGCCAGTCAATGTGGAGGATTACTGTGTGGTGTTGAATGAGCGTGAGTAGAAAAAAGTGAATTTCATGAGATTATGTAAGAAAGATAACGGCTACCCCTAGACATGAAATCTCTGGGTTGATATCCATAAGAACAAGCACTGGTATTTTATATTTAGTCCTTCAGGCAAATAGATTCGTAGATTCGAGGATATAGTCAGGAAAGTTTCGATGCTCGGCCATTCTGGCAATCGAAAAACAGCCATAATGGTTAGAAACATGCAGAATGAGATTAGCATAATTATCAGGAGAAATTGAAGAGTCAGATTACTCTTGCACCCTGCCAGAGTGAAAAAAGAAACTTTAACATGCGTTTATCATATTGACACATCATATTTGGTTGGGTATGTAGCTGAAAAGGATGTCGTTGTTCCGTAGTGTACTACGTCCGTTCCCTTGCAACACTATTTTCCACGACCTTCTTGAGAGCAATACACCAAAATTGGTAAGTCTCTATTTCTCAATCAAATTTACCATCTTTTAAGTAGGACAATGACGTTTTTTCTCTTCTTATCAAATAGCACAACGTATATGTTCTGTATTGACTGTCTTTATTAAACTTTGTATGGAAATTTTACCGACTACTTGTCAGTGAAGGTGAGAGAGAGGAAATGAGTGGCAGATACTTCCAATCCTGTTGCTCGTTACTATCTCGTATTTTCGAGTTACATTTATTCGCCAAGAGACAAATTCTCACTGAAAAAAAATGCTGGGTGATTTACGAGGAAAAATCCATAGGATCCACGCTAACTGTTGATTCGTTAATTCACCATCCAATGAAAAAGGATTCAGTCAGCACATCCTTCTTTTTTCCTTTATGCAATGGTAATCTCTGAGGTTTGTGACTGTCAACTGACTCTATCAGATACATCACACTTCAGAAATACGAAATATTTTCAACAACATTATTGTTTATTAGTTAAGATTTTTATGTCTTTAATTCTTATAATAACTTATTCTTTTCCGTTTCAACACACAATGTTACAATATGTGAATTGCTCATTCTTTTTCACTCACAATATATCAGTCACTCATTCAGAAAGAAAATTCAATAACTAAGAACAAAATATTCTTCAGTTATATTTCAGCTGCCCTACTACTCAAACGATCCTTAAGTTCCAAAGACATACTAAGATGAAGCAACCAGTCTAAGTGACTGCAATCACTGAATTCCAAACCATGAAGAAATCAACCGGAAACTACTCCATTTTCGTTTCGAAGAATGCGTAATAATTCACAGAAAAATCTGGAAAGAGTCAGTATCACCTAAACTTTGGATAGACACGGCATTAAAGATAAAAACATGTATCCTGTTGCAGGGAGGAATACTGTGCTGGACCCTCACTAGAAAACTAGCTATTAAAATCTCTTAAGGACTGACAACATGTCTGAGGTGAAAATATTCATAAAGTAGGCATATTAAAATGCAGGTAATTTGAGATGGTCATACAGAGTACGACAGAAATACCTACAACATATACTTCCCAAAAATACCTCGTACATAATAGTAAGCTATTAGCTAGATGCCACTAATGTCATACAATTATTAGCGAGGTATTGCTGAGAGGTATATATGGGTGGTATAAGTGGGAGGTATTTCTAGGAGGCATACATGGGAGGTATTTCTGGAAGGTGTAAGTGAGAGGAATAAAGAGATGTATTTCTTGCAGGTATAGTTGACAGGTATTTCTGCCACATTTTGTATAAATAATGAAAATGGAATTGTAAAATTTTAGTTACTTGAGTGATTTGAAGCAATTCGATTAAAAGATTCTTTGAGTGACTGTAGAAATGAAATTACCATTTGTTTAGTTCACATAAAGGCAAACGCGCACATATATATATATATATATATATATATATATATATATATAGAGAGAGAGAGAGAGAGAGAGAGAGAGAGAGAGAGTGAGTGAAAATCAAAGACTGAGAGAGACAGACAGACAGGCAGACAAAGAGAAATGTATCGATTAATATTTGGATTGCTAAAAATGAACATTTGCGCATCTATCTGCGCATTCATTTTAAGTGATGATATATAATGTGTTCTTGGATCAAAGAAAAATATTATTTGCACTCAAAGTGCATACCATTTTTCTTTCAATATAGAAACACATGAATTTTGTAAACGTCAACTGGTTGTGTGTAGATGCATTATAGGAAATCAAAAATACTTAGCTGCATATATATATATATATATATATATATATATATATATATAAATACTAGTTATATATATATATATATATATATATATATATATATATATATATATATATATATATATATATATATATATATATATATATATATATATATATATATATATGAAGGTTGACGTATTTTGATTTCCTATAATGCAACTTCACAAGCAGTTGACGTTTATATATATATATATATATATATATATATATATATATATATATATATATATATATATATATATATATATATTGAGAAAACATTGAAAGGAAAAAAACAAAGAATAAACTTATTTGCATGTATTGTTTTTATAAATACGTTAAGTATTAAGTATATATTTAATAATGTATTAAACATATATATATTCGTATTTACATTTGTATAGTAAACATACATGTTGCCTATACATATAGATAGACAGGCTATATCAAAAATACATTTACAAACATTGGCGGAGGACAAAAGTCCATATAAACGTATGTCCTCAGATCCTTTGTTTTCGAGTTATTAAGTTTAGAGTTTACGTTAGATATTGTTAAAATGTACAATTCAAGGTACAATCCAAAAATACTTTTATAAATTTTTGGACCGGTTTCTGACACTAAAACAAGGTAAAATGTCTATATAAACATGTTCAAATGACCATCGTTGTACCTCAACACGACAACTCAGAACCAATATTCAAAATGTCCTCCGCCTGCTTCTACACAGGCATGCACTCGTCGGATCATTGACTGACGTAATCTTTGAAATACTTCTACACGGTGTCGAATGGTTTTGCAGGCGCCCATCACACGTTGTTGAAGCGTCTCTGCAATTTTCATGTCTGCTGCATAAAACAATTGTTTTTGTTGGTCCCACAGATAAAACCCCAAAGGATTGAGATCGGGGGAACGTGAAGGCCATGCGACCGGTCCTCTTCTACCTATCCATCTTTCATGGTAGTTGTCAGCCAATGCATCGCGAACACTCTGACTAAAATGTGCTGGAGCACCACCATGCATGATGCACATGCGTCTTCAAGTTAACAGGGCTACATCCTCTAGCAGGTCTGGAAGTGTGTAAAATAAAGTCCCTGTAGACAGCTAATGTAAGACGTACTGGGAGAACATATGGGCCTACAAGACAGTCACGTATAATTCTAACCGACACATTAATCGTAAACTGGTGTTAGTGTCTAGCCTGTATTGTACCATGGAGAATCCGATCCGCCCACAAATATCGGTTGTGCAATTTTTTTTTTTATTTTGTCTCTTCCAAATGTTGCCTCATACGTAAACAAGACTGAAGACGCAAACAATGCAGAAAATTAAAAATTTAAAATGATGACAATTTACCCATCGCACCCCGTGTGTGTGTATATGTATATATATATATATATATATATATGTGTGTGTGTGTGTGTGTGTGTGTGTGTGTAAAGTATAACTATGCAGCAATTATTTTTTCAAAAATTTTAAAAGTTTTGTTGAATAATATCAACAATTTCTATATATACATTTTTATTAACATTTTGAAATTATCGCGAAATTTATCAAATTCTTTTTTCTACAGTGAATTTTTTGTCATTTGGAAGATTGTATATTGAACATTAACCATCAACAAACAACACTAACTTGCTACATTAGCCCAACATGTGCCACGCCTTACAGTGGACTGACGTGTGATTTCTCAAAATGTAAGGCAATTGGCGCGCATATAGATCAACATATCACAAATAACAGAAATAATGTTAACATAATACAGATTTTAATAGATAACATCAAAAATTTATAACTCCATCTTGTAGATATGAAAAGTTTGTCCAGTCATTATTTATGTGATGTGGACCTACCAATGCAACCAGTCTTTGAAATATCAACATTTACTTGAATATGAAATAATGGTTACTAATTCTCGAAATAAACTCATCAAAACATACTAAATCATATCTAAGTACTTACAACAGGTAAATCACTTTTAAAAGAGCATTTCAAGAGAATGCATACTAAATTTTTAGAAAAAAATGGTAAACTAGTTATTAACGTTTTGGAAAGAGTGAATAGATAGATAGATAGATAGATAGATAGATAGATAGATAGATAGATAGATAGATAGATGCAAGTTGACTTAGATAGATTGATTAGTCTAAACTTACATTAATGCATATCGATCCCTATATCTTGCAAATTGTGTTTACACGTATCTATGGACACCTGCGCCACCTTGTTTAGAGCTGAGTCATCCGGGTTAATTACTAATATTTCGTTTGCGGATGAGATTATTACCCACAATGCTTTACTCTTGAGATGCACTTTAAAAGAATTGCTCTTATTATCAACCGGATCCAACTGTATATACATACAGAGTTATGCATTAAAATCATTGAATATAGAGACATAATTTGCACGCTTTTGTCTCCTATTTCAATCATGTCTTCGATAATACATCATAAATATTTTCTCCGTTTCTTCTACAGAGTTCGACATTTACGTCAACCTGATAGACGATGTAAATAGTAATTTTTGCAACTGTCATTTTAGAATCTTGAACATCACTGAAAAATAAAAGCTATGGTTGAAAGAATATCAAATTTTAAACGCTTTGAAATAACTATGCATAAAGCTAACCTGTTTAATGTTGTTCTAATTCTCAAGCTTTTTTCTGGTGACGATTCTATTAGGTCAAAAAATTCTAATATTGAACAAATACAACAAATTAGATAATATGAGATCAATCCCAGGTTCAGGTAGTCCAGCAGAAACAGAACTAGCTATAACTGTGTTGTTGTAACCTAGAAAAGGTTACTGAATGAGGTATAAGCAAAACCGAGGTTGGAAATGAAATGTGAATCTTTATAACATCAACAAAATACAATACTCGCTAGCGGCGTGAATTAGGTAAACCACTCCTAGTGGTTGACTACTGAGACAGCATATTACGATAATTACCTGCATCCCTCTGAGGTAGGATGTGACACAAGGCCAATTTAATGTGGAGAAATTCGAGTCCATGGGTTCGTGAAAAATTGCCTGTAGACCCCGAATATCGTGTATCTACCTTCCCGGACAAGACTCTTCCATTTAGCATAGCCTCGTCTGGATTTCTCTCTGCCCAAAGGCAGAGAGTTCGATACGGCACGCTGCGTGAGCTGTCAGCGTAGATAGCATAGTACCCCGACTTACAATCGTGTCCAACGTATTTATTACGATTGGGACATACTCATTAGTGTTCATAGGTACGCGTATAACAGTTGACTGCGTAGATCGACAAAAACATGAAGGCCGGGAGATACAATGGCCGTAATTTCGTGATAATTAAAACAAATACATTAATCTAACTGTAAATAATGTAAATAATTAATATTGTCATATAGCGGTCGGAATTTGTTCTTTATATATACATAAGATTCTGAAAGTTACATGTCACTATATATATATATATATAGAGAGAGAGAGAGAAAGAGAGAGAGAGAGATATGCAATCTTGAAAACTTACCAGACTGCATCCGAAACATACTAGTAGAAAATACAAACATAATAAACTGATCCTCATGTAAAAAAAAAAAAGATTAAAAATAATGGAAGCCTTAATAATAAAAAAGAAAAAAAAACAATACTTAATATTATTAACTACGAATACGGCCAAAATGTGCTAACTGTGTTCGGAAAATAAAACATCTTTATAACTCTAGAAACATACACACAACCCGTACACCCAATTAAAAATCAAAAATAAAATCATCATTGATAACGGCTAAAAGTATAGCTGAAAGCGCTCGGGATTATAGAACATTTGAATATTTTCTACACACTCTGTGTCCAAAAAAAGAAAACACTTGTTCGAACACAAGAAAAATTAAATAAAAAGCTTAATCGTGGTACTTTGTCTCTCGTCTTTAATTAAAAGTATATATATATATTTAATTACAATAAACGTGCAATCAATTTATAACTTCATGAATTATTCACACAAAAAACAAATGCAAAGGTTAATGATTTAATTGGCGAGAAATCCATCATCGCAAACAATTCAAATAATATACAAAAACCTCCGAATCCGTTATGAATGAAAAGATCCCTGTTTCCATAAATTTCTGCCGTATTAGTTCTTATTTTTACTACAAGCTTTCGTCTGTTCCTACAGACATCTTCAGGTATAGAATAGATGTTGTTCTTGTTTTTTTCTCTTAGTAATAAGATAAGAGGACAACGAAAATATATGTATTGTTGTATCCGAAAATGCTAATGGAAATGAGTTATTGTTTTTGGAGCGCGCAGTAGCAACGCTGAGTTTGATTTTAAATTTTTTAAAGTTGTGCGTTCATGTACAACTATGTTTGCGATGATGGATTTCTCGCCAATTAAATCATTAACCTTTGCATTTGTTTTTGTGTGAATAATTCATGAAGTTATAAATTGATTGCACGTTTATTTTAATTAAAATAACTGATCCAAGTGCGACTTTTGGATAATAAGTGCTACATTACTGTAATTATTGAACAATATAGTTCATGCCACTTTGACAGAAAATTTACCAGTAAAAAATTCGTTCATCACCATAGTTGTACATGAACGCACAACTTTAAAAAATTTAAAATCAAACTCAGCGTTGCTACTGCGCGCTCCAAAAACAATAACTCATTTCCATTAGCATTTTCGGATACAACAATACATATATTTTCGTTGTCCTCATTACTAAGAGAAAAAAACAAGAACAACATCTATTCTATACCTGAAGATGTCTGTAGGAACAGACGAAAGCTTGTAGTAAAAATAAGAACAGAAATTTATGGAAACAGGGATCTTTTCATTCATAACGGATTCGGAGGTTTTTGTATATTATTTGAATTGTTTGCGATGATGGATTTCTCGCCAATTAAATCATTAACCTTTGCATTTGTTTTTTGTGTGAATAATTCATGAATATATATATATATATATATATATATATATATATATATATATATATATATATATATATATATATATATATATATATATATGCGTATGTGTGTGTGTGATTTGCTCTTGTACAAAACTAATATATAAAATTGAGTTCTCTGAACTATTCTACAGACTGCAGGAGATTTAGAATGACATTAATATTAATTTATTACTATGTCCATTCGATTTCATTTTTTCTTTATTATCTGTAAATGTCGATGGCTTCTTGCGGAACATAGTGTAATAGTCTTCTTCTGCCCATCCACAGTTTTCCTTTTCTTAAAATATTACTGTTGATAACTACAGGGTCCTCAGTCCGCTTTGCAACTTAACTCATCCTTACTGATTCTGGAGAGAAAAAAAAACTTTTATTGGCTCGCTATATCCCGGGTAGGATTTTTTTTAAACAAATACATCAAATTGTTTTATTCATTTTAAAAATTCTATCTCTGACAGCAATTTATGACTAGCGAGGCAAGAAAAAATTATATTTTAGCGCCTACTTTATTTTAACCTTGTCTTCGCCATTTTTTTTTTTACTTTTCACTCGCTTTATCCCTACTCTAATACTCCCTCGTTTAGCGGTAGTCATTTTCTATGTCAACAAGTTAAACATTTCTGGTGAAAGGAGAAAATCTAGTGATTAACCACAGAATATCGCAATTTATTATTTAAAATTTGTTTCAGCAAATCTCAGTACTAATTCGGTATGTTGTGAACTGAATAAATTGTTAGTGATTAATTGAAGTATTGCTGTCAAAACACGTATAACGTAACGTAATTGCAGTGATTTTGTTAAAGTAAAATATTGCAAACAATTTTAATATAGAAATACATTGTGAATGATTTTGCTATAGAAATCCAGCATAAAATCAGCATAAAGGGATTATCAGGGGTCATGAATTAATAAAAGCATTACAATCAAATGTTAGACCTGTTGCTAGGAAAGCTGCTAAAAAATTTTCTCGGTGGAATCTATCTTAAACATTTATAATTCTAGTTAAATTCCCACATCACATTCTGCGGACAAGACAAAATGGTATAAGATAACAATTGGAAAAAATTTCTTGATATAATATATTTTTTTTTTTTAACCGAAGCGTTTTGTCTTTCGACTTTTTCAAAGCAAAAATGAAATCGAAATGTTATTGTTGTTATAGTTACATTAAAAAATCCAAATTTAAAAAATTTAAAAGATTTCATGTTTGCCTTGAAAAAGTCACAAGACGAAACGTGTCGGCAAAAAAATAAGATTTTTTTTCCAGTTGTCATTTTATACGAATTTTTCTTGTCCACAGAATTGAGAATTTGACTATATTGTCGCCATGGAAAGAAAAAAAACTCTTAGTATAAAGGAAATTTACATTAACCAGAAAGCGGCTTACGCAGAAGCGTCTCTCTCTCTCTCTCTCTCTCTCTCTCTCTCTCTCTCTCTCTCTCTCTCTCTCTCTCTCTCTGGTGGTCTGGAGCTTCTGATATATATTTTGATATTTTTGATAAAATTCAAAGGAGAATCTGCAGTGTTATTGGTGCTGCCCTGGCATCTCGGCTTCAGACACTTTCCGATTGCTGTAACGTAGATTCCCTTTGCCCTTTCTATAAATAGTTTAATGCTAATTGTTCTGATGAACTTTCTTCATTGGTACAAGAGATTTTATGAATATAAGAGTACTGCTAGATTGAAAGCAAGGTCTCATCAATTTACAGTTGAAATAGCTAGATGTAACCGCAAGTTCTACGCTAACAATTTCTTCTCTCGCACTTCTCGCTTGTGGAAATCTTTTCCAGTTTCTTAAATTCCAGTTTTGATCTCCAAAAATTTAAATGCATTATCAATCAGTATTTTCTATCTTCCTAATTCCTCATCTTTATTGTACTCGAGTTTTATCAATGTCTTCTTTTTTTCGTATTCTCTCACACTTATGGGTGTTAGTGTCTTTACTGCGTTGCTTGGGGTGAAATGATTAAAAAAAAGGGGATTGCTGTTTCATTTACATTATGCTTAGAAGTTAGAAAAGTCTTCAGCTCTGCCTAACTAAAATAAATGATTTTTTGCATGCATGAATGTTAATTCTGGAATTGAATTGAGATTTACTTGACCCCCCCACCCCCCACTGAGTCAGGTTGTGACACAAGGTCAATTTTTAACGTAGGAACCCGAGTATTTTTACTCCGGCCGCTGCTCCAAGCTGGTCTAAGCTTGCCCAAGCTGGTTATAGCTGGTCTAAGCTAGTCATAGCCGTGATACTACAATCACAGGGACGGAGCCCTGTGACCGGTAAGGAGATTTACTTGACCCCCACCCACTGTGTCAGATTGTGATACAGGGTCAGTTTTTAACGTGAGGACCCGAGTGTTTTCCCTCGGGCCGCTGGTCTAAGCTGTTCTTAGCTGGACATAGCTTATCCAAGCTGGTCAGAACTGGTCTAAGCTAGTTATAGTTGGTCTTGGCTTGTTATAGCTGGTCCAAATTGGTCAAAGCCGGTCCAAGCTAATAGCCTTGATACCACCAGCACAGAGACGGAGCCCTGTGACCGGTAAGTATCCGAATGTGTACATGCCTCGAAGGAGGAATTTACGCGATTCTTGTGGAATTGAATTAACTGTTTGTAAAATGTCAGTGCCTCGTTAAAGCAGTAAACAGGACAGATATTGAATTACTATTGGTTGGGAAGTATACAGAGTAGAAAGTATTAAAACTTGCTAGTCTTAATAAATCCTTTCGTAAAAGAGTTTTGTTGTACTATATCATCCGTCCCTACTGTAGAAAAATATTTTGTCCGGCGAAATTAATACTGTGTTATGCAAAATTTAACTACGCCTCCTGTTATCTTATCTGTTAAAATAAATGACAGATCAACTAGTATTTATATTTAAATAATACACGCACATTTCTTTGTTCTATGAGAAGTTTAGAATCGAATTCACTACTCAGTCGTAATTGTTCTAGCGAGACAAGAAAGCTAACCATTACACTACGTCGGGGTACACAGTGATTTTCCAAGAATAGCTCAGATGTGGCACAAGGCTGAACGTAGAGAGGCACTTAGTGAGAATCGAACTCAATACTCATTCGTAATTGTTTTAGCGGGACAAGTTTGCTAATCATTACACCACGTAGAGGTGCCCAGTGATTTTCCAAGCATAGCTTAGATGTATCACAAGGTCGAAAGTAACGGGGCACGCAGTGAGAATCGAACTCACTACTTAGTCGTAATTGTTCTAACGAGACAAGCTTGCTAACTATTACACCATGTCGAGGTGCCCAAGTTCGGTTAGCTGTATGATATAACATTTTATTGGACTATTTCATCCGAAATGTAAATAGTTAGGTTTTTACCTAACTCTAAAACCAAATATTAGACAAGCTCACGTTTATCTCTAAACGCAAACAGTCATGTACACTGTGCAATAGGTAAATTTCCTCATTTATATTTTTAATTTTGCGCATGCGTGTTGTTTAATTTTGATTCTGTCGACTGCGCAGTATAGTAGGGTCAGAAAAAGTGTACTATGACGCAATTCACTCCGCCAGAGATTTGGAAATGGGATGCGATACTGCTTGGCATTCCCACTGGAAGTTCTAATACGAAAATTTCAGATTGTTTGGGTGTCAATTTGAGGACAGCGCAGAGAATTCAGAAAGAGTTGGATGTGTTTAATGGTGATTACGAAGATACAACAGCTCGGAAAACTTACACTGATCGTTTTGATAAATAAAAAACTACCGAATTTTTTGGTAAGGATGTCAGACTAAACAAAGAGGCTTCCATCAAGTGCCTTGAGGAGGTACTGCTGCCCTGGGTCAAGAGGGCCGCTTCTGGAAGATCCTATGTCTGGCAACATAATTCTGCACCATGCCACACAAGGAGAACTCAGTCATGTCTGTCAGACAATTTCTGCAATCACGTCACCACTTATATTTCGCCAAATAACTCCCCAGGCTGTAGACCCTATGATTATGTGTTGGGCGCAGTTGAGCGAGAGACCAACAAAACTCCTTGTAACATCAAAGATGAACTGAAAGCAAGGATTATGACAGCATTCACCAACTTAAACCATGAGACCGTCTGGAAGAAATGCAGAGATTCCGAAGGCATCTGGATGCCGTGGTTGAAGCCAATAGCTACTTTATTGAATACATTTACTCTTTAGTATTTGTTGTGACTTTGTAAGGGGCCAGAAATAAAGACTCAAAGAGAAGAATTGAGTCAAACAAATATATTAACAGAAACAGTAAAACAAAACATATACAAACGAGAGTGTTACAGCAAAAATGTTCGGTCCGACTGTCAGAGCTGACTGCTAGAAACTTTCCTCTCCAAAAAGCATTACCTGCTCCAATTTATAGCTGGGAGAGTCCATGCGTGCGTGAGTAAATTACCATAATAGTATTTAAAGATATTTTTGTGTAAGTTTAGTAAATACATCTGTTAAAATGAGATGTCAGCGTTATTTTTACTTTTGCTTAATTTAGACGACAATGTATCCATCGCACCCTGTATATTTACGAGTCATTACGCAAAAACTGACGTGCGTCTATAGGCAAATATTGGTCAGGCATATGCCTGAGTTCATACACACACAATGGAATTGTTTATAGGGACTTTGTAACCAGCAGCAAGTGAAGATCGAACTCTCTCAGTTGTAAATGATCTGGCGAGACAAGGTTTTTAACCATTACACCACATCAGAAAGTTTTATACCTGTCTATATGCAAACATTATTCAGGTTCATGTCGTTGTGAATACGCAAGCATTGATCGGCTTTATGCTAAAGTTTATATACAAAGGTTTCTCGACTTTATATCCAGATGCATGCAAGTATTGGTTAGGCTTATGGCTTAGTCTATAGACAATATTGGTATTGTTTACACATGCGTCTATACGCAAATATTGATCGGACATACACCTGAGTGCATACGCAAACAGTGGACCCGTTTATGTCTAAGTCTATATGCAAATATTACCCAGCTTCCTGCCTGAATATACGCAAGCATCGATTTAATCTGAGTCTATAAGCAAACATTAGGCGTGTTAATACCTTAATTTATAGACAAAAATCTGTCGAAGTTTTGGCCAGCGTCTAGACTCAAATATTGGTTGTGATTATTCCTTAGTCTATAGAAAACAATTGGTCGACGTCTATACGCAAATATTGGTCGGGAATATGCCTGCGTTTATTCGCAAACATTGGACTGATTTATGGCTAAATCTACATGCCAACAATACTCAGGTTTATGCCTAAGTCTGTACGCAAACACTGGTCGTATTTATCCCTTACTCTATGAACAAAATTTGATCGAGATTTTGATCAACGTTTAGACTCAAATATTGATTGTGCATATGGATGAGTCTTGCGTCTATACACAAACATTGATTGGGTTATTCGTAATCTATCCGAAAACATACCTGAATCTACAAGTATCCTAACGAAATATGAGGTCTTTTGGGTAAGTGTATACCCATCTTCTGTTGAATTTTTAGCTCAGAAAGCAGCTACGCAACATTTTTTACCTACTCTCAAAAAAGTGTCAGCGAGAAACATGAAACAATTTCAACTGCCACACAGACTTCGTACTAAGACATATAACACGTTCACTTCTACAAACTTTGAGAACTTGATAGCATATATTCATATATGCAAAGAAAGACACACCTTCTTTAAAATTTTATATTCTTCCCGGGAAAGCCGATTTCTTGTGCTCACATTTCTGAGATCGGCGCCATAAAAACTCGCGTGAGGTGTCTTCTTATGTAAGCTAAATGCGCGAAAGGTGACAGGACATGAAATATCAGGTGTGAATTCAACAGCTATCAAAAGCAACAAAGAGCCTGCAGTTCTTAGCAACACACCATCATTTCACAATGAATACCAGAGACTTTTCCCACGATTCCAAACTCCAAGACATTGCTGTATGGCATTAGTGTGCTTCAGAGTCCAAATCCGTAGAAATTGTCAACTAAAGTAGAATTTTGGAATGTAACATTTAACTGAACTGGCGCAACACAATCATTCTTTTGCAATATCTTATGTGAAAGAAATATTCTTGACAGAATCCAAAAAAAAGGATCTGCAATGTATTCGTTCCTGCCAAGGCATCATGACTTCAGTCACTTTCTCACCGATGTAATATGGCTTCCCTCTGTCTTTTCTAAAAAATATTTTCATGGCAACCGCTCTGACAAGCTTTTTCTCTGGTGCCCCGACAGCATGAATTTAAGCGTACTACTAGATTGGCAACTAGGTCCCACCGTTTTACTGTTAAAATAGCTAAATGCAACCGTCATTTCTACTCCAACAGTTTCCTTTCTCGGACTTTTCACATGTATGAACTCCTATCAGTTTACTTGTTTCCCTGATAACTACAATCTTCAAAATTTTAAATGCAACCAACACATTTATTTGATTGTTAATCTTTCCATGGTTGAAATTGCCAAACACATAAGTTGTTAAATCTGAAAGAAAAAGAAAAAATCATTAGATACTTAAACTTAATTCACATTTAAAATTGCTCTAAGTTATTGGAACACCTTTTATAACGGTATAATAATATTAAATGCTACACCCAGAACGCAATTTCACTTCACAAAATATCATTTATGCGTTACTATCAGCTTTGACAAATTGCGATTCTTAGAGCAGAAAGTATCAGAGAAATGAAAGAAAGTATGCGTAACATGCAGGACAGAAATCTTTTTATGAATACGAATGGAATTAATGTTTCTTGTGCTTGCAGAAATTATTCAATAAGAAAATCCTTTAGGCCAACACGTTAAATGAATTTATTAAGTAGATTATTAGCATTGTGCTTCAGACCCGACAT
Organism: Acanthosepion pharaonis; assembly: GCA_903632075.3. Lineage (NCBI taxonomy): Eukaryota > Metazoa > Mollusca > Cephalopoda > Sepiida > Sepiidae > Acanthosepion > Acanthosepion pharaonis. The sequence goes on from CAHIKZ030001225.1 coordinate 1,032,935, forward strand.
AAGTTCATATATATATATATATATATATATATATATATATATATATATATATATGAGTTCATGCTTGTTTCTGTAAGATATGTACTGCTGCCACATATGGTTCAGTGTCCCTGCTACTTGGGCCTCTTGATAAAATCCAACGAAGAGCCAACAGTATTATCAGTGCTGATCTGGCATCTCGGTTTCAGTCACTTTCCAACCGCCGTGTGTCTTTTCTATAAACACTTTCATGGTACTTGTTCGGATGAGCTATTCGTTATGGTACCTAGACTTTCTGAATTTAAGTGCAGTACTCAACTGTCCTCGATATCTCATCAATTTCAGATAAGATGGCTAGATGTAACCGTAAATTCTGTGCTAACAGTTTCTCCTCTCGAACTTCTCGCTTGTGGAACTCTCTTCCACCTCCAGGCTTCCCCGCCAACTTTAATCTTCAAAAATGTAAATTTCATGTCAGTCGCTATCTACTTTCCTCCTGAGTACTCTTTTTGATTTCGCTCATTAGTAATAAATCGGCTTCTAATTCTTCCACATCCAGTAACTCCTTATGTCTTAGTGGTTTTACTGACTTGCTTGAGGTGAAACCGATTTAAAAAATATGTAGAAAGACTTCAAATTCTATTATCTGAAGCCATGTTGTCTCCTTTCAGTTCCACAGGCAAGAGAAATTAACTGATTTAAAATAAAATTTTAAATTATAAAAAATAATGGTCAGCAGATGTTATTTCTTTAATTATTTTAATCAAGACGAACTGTTACTTTCCGCTGGGTGATAGAAGACATTTTTTTCTCGATGATAAGAAGGAATTTCAAGATATTGTATCTTAATTATATCAAACTTTCTGCCATCTATGAAATAAAATATCAACTATTTTTTAGATAAAAATCTGTAACAGAATTCACGTCAGATGCAATTGAATTTGTGAAAATAAGATACTAAGTAATTTTACGTCACATTACAAGTTCTACTGGTACCATGAAACCCAGAAATATTTGTCAAGCACCCAGCAGGATTAAAAACAAGTCCTTTCAAAAGGCAGATAAAGCTTCTTGTGGGACCAATGACCATCTAGCACGATGGGTTAGACTAGGCTCGATAGATGTGTATATGCAGCTAAGCCAGTGATGACACAGCGTCAGTGGTCCGAATGTTACATAACACTGAAGTAAACAGACAGAATGAGTACCTACAACCGCTTCCCGATGGAATCAATGATCACGTGTTCCTGACCAAGGAAATCCTTCAAGTTGGTGGGGATTGGCAGTTATTCGACCTAAAGAGGAACGGGCTCCACCAAGTCTGCTTGCCCAATGGATGGAACTGGTCAGACGCTCAGCTGCATAGAGACCCTACGAACACACCTAATTATGGAACTGATGATGATGATGATGATGATGATGAACGAATGATTTCAAATGAAAGCACCTTCTATCCTCCTCCACACACCTTATGCTATTATTCTTTATTGCTGATGTTGTTTATAAGCCTGGAGGCTCTCCACAATTTACGGAGAACTGAGACCAATCTTTCTTAAGCTCAAACAAAAATGATCACAGTTTGCCAGCCACTGTCACCGAGCAGACAGCGAAATCGTCTCATCCTTACTCCTGTGCCATCCATCTGGAAGTCTCTTCACACAAAAATTGACTTTCCCAGACACCATAGCTCGGGAACCAGGGTTGGACATTGGGGATCTGGGAACAGCAATACAGGACCGAACAGTTTGGAAAAGGGTTGTCAATGGAGTTCCAACCAACCCCAGAGAGGTCGAAGGATGATGATGTGGATGATGATTAATGGACCACAGTCTCACCACGCAACTGATGAAACATAGAGTGAGTCATAAACTTTCAGTTAATGGCTACAGAAACCAGCTTGTGTTTATTGACCGTGAAATTTTCTCATTATATATTTGAACAGATATCAAATTGAACAGATGATTTCAGGAAACTTTCAGTACAATCAATAAAGAACCATTAGATTAACAATATTTCTATAAAGTAATTCTGTAAAATTTTGGCGTCGCTTCCGCCAAAGAAAGCCAAGTCATATCGATACAGACAGCTGATTATTTATTTTTTAAATCATATTCATATTTCGAATTCATAATTTATTCTATCGCACATCTTGCGCGTGAAACTCTCTTCCTGCTTCTTGATTCTATGTTAATTATGATGTTCTCAAATTTAAATGCAACGTCAATCGTCATCTCCCTTCTCCTTTAATCCTTTTATTTCATTTTATTTTCTCCACAATAAGATTTCCCATGTATCCTTCACTCCCAGTAATCCCGTGTATCTTAGTGGCTTTATCACCTTGTGTTGTGGTAGGATTCACCTAATTTGCATAGTGGAGTACCGACCATATAAATATGGTTGGTACCGGGAAGAGAGGGAGGCATCAAGAGATTCAACCAGAGACTCTGCCCGACTGCGACTCAGTCAACACATTCTCCAGGAACGGTCTTACCAGGAATATACAAAAGACTATATGTAAATATTGTGTACACTTTTCTTGTTTCAATACATTTTGTTCTAAGTACATTTTGTGTTGCATTATTACTCCATGCATTAGTCAAGTTTCAACACCTTGCTTGGAGTGAAAAGATTAAAATGTTTTATGAAAACAAACACATCACCTTGATTTTTAATAACTTAAGATAGTTGCCCACCTTAAATTTATATTTATTTATCCTAATTTCTCTCTTGCCTTGCAATTTCTTTCTTGATTTCAAACTGTTATTCTCAAAATAACGTATCATTAGAAAAAGCAAAATAAATAATAGACAAGTATTTCTAAAACTAGCGATTTAACCATATTCATTGCCATTGCATATTACATATTTTCTTCTTAAATAAAATCCTTAATAACCCTGCACATAGTGTGTACGCCAGATAACTGCGAAGAAATTATAAAAAAAAGACAAATATTTTCAAATAGAAAATTGAGTCCATTTTCAAAACACGTGTTCATGTAAGAACAACAGAAAACAAGGTTATTCAATAAATCCTTTTGAAAGTTGTCTACCACGTCCACGATGGAGGCCCTAGGTATTTTGGACAGCGGATTGGTTTCGATAACACCCAAAACGTAGCAACATAGGAAATTGCAGTCAGAAAATTTAACTAACCACATATAGGAGAAACATGTAATTTCTCGATTAGCTAATATGAGGTAACATTGACCGTGTCAAAGAGTGAGCAGAGTCCTACTGGAACATCTACGGCCACCGGATGATCCGTGGCTATCGCTTGATGTAGATGATTGAATTGTCTCTGAGGCAACTGTAGACAAAAGTAAGGTAGCATGATATTGTTCTCGTTGTTCACGATTCTGTAAACCATTGAAGATGGCGGGGACATGGTTTACATCATTTCGGGTTCCGCCACAGACACCCGAAATTCCTCCCGCTTATTCCGACATATTCAAGAAGTTGATTATCTCCTAGTTTTTGTTTTCTTTATTAAACATTTCACTCCAAACAAGGCGGCAATGCCACTAGCACGCAAAGGGTTACAGAGAATGAAATTAAAAAAGTAAACGGGGATCAAGGCATCAGAAGATGTCGGGAATATTTGAAGATTTCAGGAGAAAGAGCTGTTGGAGTAGAAGAGGCGGTTAAGGACGGGGATGCCAACCTAGTAGCACGCTTAAATTATGCATTTGATGAAAGCAGCTCGTCTTCTCAAATCACTAAAGCATTTCCTCAGTATCTTCGCAGACCCTGTTACCGGAGTTTTCCGTATATTCTTAAGATTGCGTCGTATTTTTAACTAATGTATTCTTGAATCCGCTATTTTGGCAGATATTTACCTAAGTCCTTGAAGATGTTTTTGTATCTTGAAGACATCGATATGTCTTAGATAAGGCTAAATGGACGTTATTTATTGAGAAATTCGCCATTGCCATTAAGCTATCATTTCAGCGTTGAGAGGTAAGCGGATTATTCCACTTTTTGAAAATTAGAGCTTGGACGCACGCTATTTTTGCTTCCCTTAAGAATGGAAGTATTTATTTTAATAAGTTTTATTTCGGATTTTATTAGAAAATCTCCCTCCTCGTTCTGTAGCTTAGGTGAATCCGTCTAAATTCGTTCAATAAGTGGGAGATTAGACAAACTGAATTTTTATTAAAACATTCACATGAGTAGGAAGGAAAAGTTCAAGAATATAGCGGATGAATCTATATACAAAATTCTGTGACTTTCGTTAGTCCGTAGTAAAGGATTTAAATGTTTTATGAAAACAACCACATCACCTTAATTTTTAATAACTTAGTATAGTTGCCCATCTTAAATTTATCCTTATTTATCCTTATTTCTCTCTTGCAATTTCTTTCTTAATTTAAAATCGCCATTTTTAAAATAACGTGTCATTAGAAAAAGCAAAATAAATGATAGGTATTTCTAAAACTAGCCATTTAACCATATTTATTGCCATTGCATATGACATATTTTCTTCTTCGTTTGTCCGTTCTTCACACCCTCTAAAATGGACATACATTGACCAATCGAAACCAAATTTTGTAGAGAAGTGCAAACAGATAAGGTGGGTACAAAGTATACCTGGTTTAACTAGGCTACATAGCTTAGTGCAATAGATTTTCGTTCATTTTTCTAAGAAAATTAAAAGGGCTATTATTTAACTTACAAAATACTCTCACTATTTTAAAAACAATTTAATGATTAAAATAACAAATACTTATTTAATAAAAGTGCAATTGTTTTTGCATATCTTTTAATTAAGTTTTTTATATACATTTCATTGTTGTAAAATATTATGTTATAGTAGTACTGTAAATATAAACGAAGTAGCGATAGTAGGGTTTGGAAATCTTGACAAAAGATGTTAGCGTTAAATTCAACAATGCTAAATACTGCGAGGACATCAACAAGCGTGAGCGCATTGCAAAAAATCTAGTAAGTAGATAAACATGGGAAATGGTGAAGATAGATAGATAGATAGATAGATAGATAGATAGATAGATAGATAGATAGATAGATAGATAGATAGATAGATAGATGCATACATACATAGATGACTGAAAAGAGGAATAAAGAAAAGCAAAAGAAATAATGAAAAAAGAAAGCAAACGGTATTCAATGATTTACAAAAAATATCTTTGTGAACATGCGCCTAAAAGAAAGAAAGAAAGAAAGAAAGAAAGAAAGAAAGAAAGAAAAAGATATGGAATCCGGAAAGAAATGGAAGCCAGAAAGAAAGAAAGAAAGAAAGAAAGAAAGAAAGAAAAATTATGAAAAAGTGGTGAAATCAGAGGAAAAAGTAACAACTTGTATAAGGTGTAGAGAATACAAGAAACACATGAAAGAGAAATAAAAAAGAAAGAAAATGAATAAAAAGAATCAAGCAAATGAAATAAGGAAAAATAAGGAATGAATGAAAAACTAAAGAAAGCCAGAAGGAAAAGAAAGCACAAAGAGATCCATGAAAGTGAAATAAACGAAAGCAACCTGAAAAGAGAAAAGAACAAATAAATAATTAATAAGAAAACACATGATAAATGGTTGAAATGAATGAAACAGACAAAAATATATAAAAAATAAAATAATTTATTCTTTCAAATTTTAATAATTTATAATAATTAGACAACAACGGTAATTGGGAATTATTATTTACTAAGTCTGATGAAAAGGCGGCAATTTATATTTTTACTCAATCACACTACGCACGGCTTTTTGCAATCACATAGATTCATTCCATATTTGGAGAATCAGTCAAGAACTTTCTTCCTGATGGAACAATACCGAAGGACTCTTAAACAGTATTGTCAATGATATAGTTCTGTTGGAGATGACTCCTAACTGGAAGCTGACATATAACTTTGTACGGCATTAGATGAATTCAGAACGAATAATGGGAAAGAAAGATTGCTTCAACCATTCAAGTGGTGAGGACTTACATTTCTTACAATGGCTTTACACCAGAGTTCGTATCAGCGCATTGCTCGGAAATACGCAAATATCTCAACCATGAGGCAGGATATCTACGTTGGCATCATTAGTTGTATTTAGCAAAAGAAGCAGATAGAAAATGGAACTGATCTGAAAAATGGAAGAATAGCTGCAAACTGTGTTTGAGAAGGCGAGTGAGAACTGAATTGCTTAAAAAAAATCAATCGGTTGACCTGACAAAGGCAAGAGACAATCAAAAGATGGAGTAAATGTCTTTTAATCTCAATCAAAGCAACTTTGTCTCTTTACCACTTGCGATTCGCCCGCCATTTCTCTCCCACTTTCAGGCTCATGTGAACGTTTTTTACGATCATTTTCAAAGCTAAACTTAATCTGTTTTCTTCCTTTGAAATGTAGTGAAATTCGTCTGAGATATACTAATTATACGAAGAAACGACCAACAAATTTGATAAAACCAAACGCATATTCACCTAACATTTAAACATATAATCGATATAATTACGTTATGGAGCAAATCACCAATTTACACACACATATATATATATATATATATATATATATATATATGTTCGTGTGTTTATGTATGTAGGAATGTATATATATATATATATATATATAATTAGCTATATTTACAAGGAAAGAATAGATACCGGAGAAAGTGTGTTTATAGACACAGACAGTGTAGACATAGGAGTCACGAATTGAGGGTTACTCTCCTCTCTCTCTCTCTCTCTCTCTCTCTCTCTCTCTCTCTCTCTCTCTTCTCTCTCTCTCAAACTCTATATATATATATATATATATATATATATATATATGAAGAAATATAGTTTTATAGTGTGCTATATTTATGCGATAAAGTGCTCAAAATCAGAAACAGAGCGTATGTAAATATAAATATAAGAATGAACATTGAAGTCAAGACTCAGAGACAACAGGCTGTTTCATGCTGGACGCAATCGTCAGGCCGCCTGATATATATATATATATATATATATATATATATATATATATATATATATATATATATATATATATATATATATATTATTAGTTAATATATGTATATATATTGTTATAAATTTTATACTTGTTCAAATATTTTCGCTTTTGATAAAACAAGCTTATCCCATTCTGATCCAGAAACTAAACCATAATCCATGCATTCGCGGCACTTGAATTCCCCATACCCGAAGTAATTTAAGACTCAAAACCAGAAAGATAAATCTTAACTACATTTGCGGGGAGCAGGGATAAAGAAGATATTTTGATGAAAAACTCCAAGAAAAAAAACAATCAATGCAGAATATTGTTCTAAGTTGCTGAGAGAAAAAACAGTCAGGGAAACTGCAGAAAGTTGTTCTCCTTTTCTACAAGACAATACATCTGCGCACAGAACAGACACTGCGATGGATGGTTTGAAGAATTTGAGGTTAGGCCCAGCTACCCTATTTCTAAGGCACTGCTCAATCTAATTCTAGTTTCCAAACCATAAAATGATTTTGAATGGAAGGGCATTTTGGAATGAACTGTACGGGCTAACAGCAGAACACTATTTCAAAGTTCATACATCATAATTCCTGAAAGGGTTAAGGAAACTGGAGAAACGATATGCCAATTCTGTTGAACTGTGGAGGGAATATGTTGAACACCGTGTATGTTTCATTGCTGAAGATCATTCCTTTCCTGGAAAAACCGCGTCAATAAATCTAAAGCCTGACAAGTATTTAATAGCTGAATACTGATCAGAAATTTTTACACACATACACACGCAAATATATACAGACGCGGCTCAAAAAAAGGTATACACACTTCAAAAAAGGAAATACTTGTCTTTCGTTGTTTTTAGACCTTTACCTATTGGGGACCCTAAACGATGCTGTGTATCGCAGAAGACCGAATACATTGGCGGCCTTTAGACAAGAAATTGAAAATGCATGTGCAGCGATCAACTGAACACTTTAGCCAAGCATTATTTCGCCGTAATAACAAATGTGTGGCAGATAAAAGCTACCATTTTGAGCATCGCTTGTGATTGTAGAATTTAACTTGTATTCATCTCAAGATGTCTGAATTAAACAATATAAGATATTGAACAATAATGCCTCAAAGACATAAGTTTATGTCAATCAACGCGCATAATCTTTTTATGAGGATAAGGTGATTGAAACAATGTAAGTGACACTTAAATAAATCAGTATACACTGTTTTATTTATTCGAACAGATGTGTTCATTTGAGTTGTTATAGAGACAATTTTCCAAATGTTATAATCTCCAGTATTTTTCATGCAATTTAAGTTTCTGTTTATCCGAACTCGTGCCCCCGTCTAATTTAATATAATTATGTTTCTGTGGGAAATAAACAGAATTCCTCATATAAGAAATTTCCAAAGATCATAAGATAATTTATATTTATCGACACGGTTTGGATTTGGCGGACAGGCAAACGATGAAAATAGAAAGAGTTATCAGTAATTTGTAATTACCAAATGAAGCTACTAATAGCTAATCGAGGTATAGCTTCAACGTTGATCAACTTCAATAATCTTTACAATGATTCATTATCGAAGAGAGAGAGAAAAAAGATACTTTTCTGTGTAGACTTCCTGACTACGAAGTTGAGACAAGAATGACGTCGAACAGATAATTAGGCAACTGTTTCTGTTTTCCTTTGTGTTACAACCAGATTAAACCCAAATGAAAGGAAGTCTCTCTTGTCTTCTTAATACGTTAGAGAATTGCACAGAAAAGTATGTTACGAATGTGCCAAAAGCAATAAAATCAATAACTTACAAACTATATTTAACGAAACTTTCTCGTCAGTTTCAAATTCTTTCGCTACAATTTTGTTCGTGGGAAGATCGCTAACTCAACACCGGCGACTCAACACCGCCTAACTGACATGATGTGGATTGTTAGGAAATTTGACCCATTGTGTCGTGCTAGACAATTTTTTCCTGCCATTAAAATATATCTACCATTCGTCCGTGCATTGAATATTTCTGCCACATCTGGTGTAGTATTCCTGCATTATATCGCGAGATACTTGAGAAAAGCTAAAGAAAGGTCTGTAATGTTCTTGGTCCTGACCTGGCATCTCGACTTCAGTCACTTTCCCATCTCTCTGTGACGTGTCTTCCCTCTGTCTTTTCTATAAATATTTTCATGGCAATTGTTCTAATGAGCTCACCTCTTTGTTACTTAGCAAGAAGTTTTCATCATTTTACTGTTGAAATAGCTAGATGTAACCGTAAATTCTACTGCATTTCTGGCTTGTGAAATTATCTCCCGGTTTCTTGGTTTCCAGCCACATATGATCTTCAAAATTTAAATGCAACATAAATTACCATCTTCTTTCTCCCTGTTCTTTTATTGTCCTTTTTCCTCGTTAAAATCTTCTTATTCTCTTTCATTCTGAGTAACACCTTGCGCCTTAGTGACATTATCGCCTTGCTTGGAGTGATATAAAATGTGATAGATAGATAGATAGATAGATAGAGATAGATAGATAGATAGATGTGAACAAAATCGTATGAATATATATTTAGAAAAGTAGATCTCTATATAGTAAATTATTTTTCAATACAACCTTACACTACATTTTATTTCCGATTGATATATTTCGTGATATAAAATCAATTCTTAGTTAATCCATATTAATAATATTTGGAAAGCAAATTCAACATTTCCTAATCGATTCATTTGTGAATTGTCAATAGAATCGACACAAATTTATTTACGATCAATTTAAAGATAATTTCGACTATTATGTTTCCAATGGTGACTGCTTAAAAATGTTATCGTCCACAAAAAGTAAATTAATTGATCTCTTCTCTTAGAAAAGTATACGTAATTAAAACAACATTATTTTTCGCTAAACATAATGTCAATTTAATGTGTTGCTAAATTAGTATTTAACGCGGTGTACATATATAAATTCTATGTAAAAATCTGTCATTGTGAATTCATAAAACTAAAATTTAATTAAGCTGGTGTAGTCTGGTAAAAGGAAAAATAGAAAAGACTTGATACACTTGATCTTTTAACCCTAAAATTGACTCAATTCCCCTTTTGATTGATTAGTAAAAGACCTCTTAAAGGTACTAACTATAAGATTTACTACAAGTTTGGTTTGATTTAGTTCATCATGTTTTACATATCAACCTCAATGAATTATTTAATGCCAACAAGATTTTTAGGATAGCTTCGTATTAATAGAATATGTATTCTTTGTAAGAAATCAGTTTGTCGATCAGGTTTCATTGAAGTATATTTATAAAGAGGATTTTTGTCGAGAGTCAAATGTATTGCTGGTAATATTTTTTTGCAAAAAATGTATTGCTTTTAACATTTTTTTTAAGTATTGCTGGTATTTTTAAATTAAAAACATTTTTTTTCAGTTTCATAGTACTTTGACCCCAGTTTGTAGGCTAACTATTGGCCCATTGCTGAGATCCCACAAGTCGACAAAACTCGGAAACAAAAGCGACGCTCCTCAAAACCTCCCGATCAGAGGTCTTGCTGCCGGATATAGTTTATCGTCACACCCAGTACGCCTCATGGGGCAGGTATCTTACCCTCTGCGAAGGTGCAACCGGCGTAGTCTGAAGCCCCAGTCAAAAGAGCGTGATTTACGGTGTTTACTTCTTCCCCCACGAGAATGAAACACAACATCGGATTAATGTGGGGACCCGAGCGCGTGCACCCGGGCAGGGTCAAAGATTCCCCTCAGCCCCCGCACCGATCCCTCCCTCTTGTGCAATAGGAGGGCGCGGGCTCAGGAAGCTGTTCCCCAGGGCTGGGCACCTCTCAGTATAATTTTCTCAGTTGCCCCTCTGTCAGAGAAGCCCCTGAGCACACTCTGTCCAAGGACAAAGACGCAACTGAGAGATGATAAATAATGTGTACAAATTACTTATAGTAATTTATACGCTAAAGAGCGTGATTTACTACAAAGATTGCTCTCCGTTGGTAAACAAATATTGTGTCTGGTATTCATTATCAATGATTCTTCTTTTCTTGTTATTCGGGATAAGTCCGCTTTCATGGTTTGTAAATGTGTGCATCTACAAATTGTGGGCAAAATCTACGCTGAACTTTAGCCTTAAAAGTATCACAACAGGATTTTTAAATTTTATGTTCAAGATATCAGGTTTTTTATATATATATATATATATATATATATATATATATATATATATATATATATATATATAATTAGTTCAACTGCGCATGCTCAATCTTTTATAGAAGGATGAATACTGTTGAATGCATGTGCTTGCAAGGGAAAACATAGTTTGGTAAATTTACACTCTAGTGTTCTCTGTGTGTCTTCGATTTTATACGTGCGCACGCGTATGTGTGCGGTTGTGTGCGTCTGAGAGAGAGATAATGTTATGCATTCCTGTCTAAATGCGTGGTTTGTCTATGTTCTCGCTCAATGTTTTTACCACTTTTTGTTTGATTTCATATGTGCGAATGTATGCAGAATAAAATTTGAGAAGAATAAATTCAAAAGAATATATGGTAAATGTATGTATATATGCAATTTTCTTCGTCCTGTGATCAGCATTAACATGTGTTCGTATGTATAGGGTTTAAGAGTAAATATGTTGAAAAATACAATAAATGCGTTTAACGCACATATTCATGTGAACGCCAATGTGCGGGTGTAGCTGTATGTATGAACTAGAAATATTGTACACACCCGCGCGCGCACACACACACACACACACACATATATATATATATATATATAATTGCAGTTTAAAATATCTATACAGTTTCAGTACATAATTAATCTTATTTTATGCCTTTGCATTCTCATAACGATTTTTGGTCTAATTCGTTTTGTGTCAATATCAATAATTAGCAGTTTGACCCGTGGAAATTCCATGGGTGTTGAAAACTGAAATTTCCCACCATGATCTTTTCTTGTTCTTTTCTCACTCTTTGACCGTAGCTTTTCATTCCTTCCTCTATGCTGTTCTCGTCCATATTGTTATGTAAGTCTTATACAAATACCGACAATTTCATGCGCGGATGAATTATGAGAAAAATTCAGATAAATTATTTATCCTCTCTTTCATCTTCCCCTTGTTCTATCTCTTCATAAAGAATTTTAATGTGTCACAAGATCGATATCTTTCCATTCCTATCTACCTTTCAATATTTTTCTCATTGTCTTTTGATATTCGGCCATCAAAACTTTCTTGCTACCTTTTTCTTTTGTCGTCATCCCTTATCATCATCCCGTTTATACCAAGTGGGTTATGTTAGTCGTTTTCATGTATGGCTTCACATAACGGATAAAAACTTACGGGACAACATTTTCGAACGAACTTTGACCGGCGATGAAAAGTGGTTACTTTACAATTTGGAACGCAAGAAATTATGGAGCAATTAAAATGGACCACAACTCATTGTTGATTTTTGTTGAAAAAGTCATGCTGTGTACGTTTTGCTATTTTTAAAAAAATTTCAATACACGTTTCTCGGCATATGAGACTTATATAGTAGTTTAAGCAACTTTTATTTTTCTATGTGCAATGTCCTTTCAGAACGTTGGCGATCATCGCTGTCCACAATTTCCATCTTTTTATTGTTTACATACAAATTAATTCAATAGCATTGACATAGCTTGAAACCACGAAGACAAATTTATCTTTTTTTTTAGTTTGTAGTTTCAAAAAAAAGTGAGATGTTAAAGCTTCCCAACACTCCTTATAACGACGTGGATATATTGTAATAATACCCCAGAAAATTGTAACTTCATTGTTTTCTGTTACAGTTGATGACTCAAGTTCATAGTATTTGCTTTTGAATTTTATGTTATACAGATTATACCGACTTAAATTTGCCAGTGAAATTACTCAGTTGTTTTGTTACTTAATAGAAGATAACTTTATAAAAGCGGGTAGAATTTGTACTGTAATGCAAGTTCACCTGATATTATTATTGATATTATTATTATTATTAGTAGTAGTAGTAGTAGTAGTAGTAGCAGCAGCATTTCCTTTGATTTCTGTTGTATGCACATTTTCCTTTTGCGTCCCAACTTGAGACCTACGCTCAGAAATGGCATCATGACATTTTCCACTGATCATTATTGTAAAAAAAAAAGAAAGCAACTTAAGATCACACATATTTTACATAGATAAAGCTTTTCGCAATGTATGAGCTGTACTTACAAGTACATTTTCTTGTATTTCCTTAAGTCATGGGCTACCAAGAATCCTTTCAATAAATCAATCGGAACCTTTTCCAGTAAATCTGTGATCTCAAACTATAACTGGAATTATTTTTATCTCCATGTACCACATTTTTTAGATTTCCATTTCAAGATCCTTGCATGTTGATAGTTTCTTGAAGATCTTCAAAGATACATTACAATCTGCAGGAACTGCCATGTAAATAAGAAAGCACATTCTGTTTTTGTTGTCTTTGATCACGATGTCTGGGCAATTAGATTTGATTGTTCTGTCTGTGTGTGTTGTAAAATCCCATAAAATTTTTACAGGTCCTATCTCTTTAACAACGTCTGGGTGATGTTTATACCAGTTTCTTACAGTTTCCTTCTCGTAAAAGTTGCATATTTTCCAGTGAAGATATTGGACCATTCTATTATATGGAGTTATATATTCAGTGAGCGATAACACCGTGCAACCTGATACAAGATGATCAATTGTTTCTTGATAATTATGACAGAATCAGCATTTCCGGTTAGCACAACTTTTCAGTATATGTGCTTGGTAATTTCTCGTCAGCAGTTAGTTAGTCGTTATTATTATTTTAACAATTATTATTATTATTATTATTATTATTATTATTATTATTATTATTATTATTTTCTTTGATTTCTGGCGTTTACACATTTCTTTAAGGGTCCCGCCCAGAGACCTAAGGTTAGAAATGGCATCATGACACCGTCCACTGACAAAAAAAAATTACATGGATAAAGCCTTTCGTAAAGTGTGGGCTGTACTTGTCAGAACAATTTTTGTGCCTCCTTGAGGCGTGGACTTCCAGGAATCCCTTCAATTAGTCTACTGCAATCTTTTCCAACCAGTCCTAGGGCTCCAACTACAACAGGGATTGTTGATGTTCCCATATGCCACATTTTCGAGATTTCTATTTCAAGGTCCTGGTATTTTGACAGCTTTTTGAATATCTTCAAAGATACATTGCAGTCAGCAGGGACTGCCATATCAACAAGGAGGCACCGTTTTTGTTTGTGGTCTTTAATAACAATATCTGGGCGGTTGGCTTTGATTGTTCTGTCAGTGTGTATTGTGTAGTCCCATAGAATTGTAACAGGTCCTATCTCCGTAATCGGGTCTGGGTGGTGTTCATATCAGTTTCTTTCAGTTTTCTTCCCGTAGAAGTTGCAGATTTTCCAGTGAAGATATTGGCCCACTTTGTCATGCCGGGTTTTATATTCAGTGGGTGCCAATATCGTGCAACCTGATACAAGATGATCAATTTCTGGATATTTATCACAGAATCTGCATTTTGGGCTGACACAATATTTTATTATTATTATTATTATTATTATTATTATTATTATTATTATTCAAAACAAAATGATTGATGTAGCTCTAGCAAAATGTTCAAATATCAGTACGACGCGACTAAGAAAAGTGGTGTTTAACAATATTTCGACAGTATGTCTGCTTTCTTCAAGTTTTATAACATAAATTTCTTATCACGAACGATTGAAATTTCAACAAACATTATAAAAAAATATCCGGAATTTACCGACCTTTTCTTCCCGTAAAACGCATGAGGATAGTTACGTATGAGAACTACTAACTTCCCATCCCGAAGGAATTAACAAAATGTCAAGTGTGTTCCAAAGATTTTTGATAAACTGTTTGATTTATTGCTCTTACTAACTAATTAACTGATGGAAAATCTCAAGATGAGCACGGTCACTATGATTTTAACTCCTGTTTCAGATGTATTCCATTCAAGCTGGTTGCGTTTTATTCGTTTTGTCCCGTTCATTATCATTACAGCCGTTTCTCTAAAAACAAACAACGTTTGTACAAAGACTGATATTTTTTTATACGTGTATGTAATTTTTAAGCATAAATTTAAGACAACAGACAATACTCTCGAAATATTGTTAAACACTGATTCTTATCTTTTTTTTAAATAGCACTCTTCTTAAATGTTTTATATTTTTAAATAACTTCACCCCACGCAAGACAATAATGCGGAAAGTACTCAAGATATAACTAGAAGTGGAAGAGAATAAAAAGGCTTTAGCAGGAGAAGTGAATAGAAATGACAATAAAAGAACATGACTCAGTAAAACAGAAGTTGGTGACCGCGTTACATTTAAATGTTGTAAGATTGTTTGGAGGAAGAGAAACAAGAAATCAAAAGAGAGATCCACAGGTGGGAAGCGCGAAAAAAGAATCTATTTTTTTTAATCGAATTCACCCCAAGCGAGGCAGTAAAGCCACAGAGGTACAAAGGGTTACTGAGTGTGGAAAATGTAGAAACAGGAACATTGCTAAAGAGTAGAACAGAGGAAGTGCAATCAGGACAGCAGATAGCGATTGACTTTGCATTTAAATTAAAGTTGGCTGGCAATCATGGCGAGAAGTGCAAGAACAGAAACATACAGCTGCATCTAGCTAGTTTAACAGTAAAATGGTGAGACCTACTTGCCAATCTAGTAGCACGCTTAAGTCAAGCAGTCGAGGCATGAAGTAGCAAATTTCATCAGAACAACTGAAATTATTTGTAGAAAAGACGGAAGTAATCTACGCCGGTGAGAAAGATTATTATTATTATTATTATTATTATTATTATTTTACTTTGACTATTTACAATTTTCGGTCTGTTGTCCTCACCTTTGTTGTCATATTCACTACATTTCCGTCGTTTTACGCTCCGGCCTTCTTCAGGTGGTTGGAATTTCGAACCGGATTCTTTATTTCGTTCGCCGTGCCAGATTGTTCTAGTTCCACGTGCCATGCCTCTTCCGGATATCTCAATTTCAGTTATTTCCCTCAGTAACACAGCTCCCCAAGTTTTTTATCACCTCCGCTTTGGAACTATTGAACTCACAACACTTTGGGTCAAGTCACTCTGATTTCTTCACCCAACGCTTTTACCCACGGAGCCATGTGTCCTAGGCACCTGGCCCAGCGGATAAAAGAACAACCTGTCCCAGTGGACTCAATAAACGTATATCACCTGAAGAAAGCCGGGGCGTACAATAGCCGAAACGTCGTGAACTTGACAATAAAGATGAGGACAACAGTCCGAACAATGTAAAAAGTGTAAATACTTACAATACCTTATCTTTGAAATATAGACAGTTTTTATTGCGTTTGTACTTCTATCAGTAATGTGGATGTTAGTAGTCTTTCATGGTGTACTAAGTTCGCCAGGTAAATGTAGATGGTGTTTCTTTGTGCAAGAATTGTCTTTGAGAGAATGTAACTAAATTATAGAGGAAAGCCGAATATCTAAAATATATACCTCATCATTCATGTTGGTTTGCATGTAAATCACCAGAAATATTTGATCTCATTTTCTCTAATGAGAAGTTTGGTCTGCAAACACTAAACTTGTTTGCCAAACGAGACAAAAAAAGAAAACGGGGGGCGGGGTGGAATGAGCGCATTAGACAACATAAAAAGAAGCCAATGCTCCTTTAAAAAAAAGTAACGATCAAAACACTCAAAGAAATGCCTTTTTTTCTTGCATCAAGAAATTTTCGAATTGCTTCCTGTAATGGAAGATGTTATCAGAAAATGCCGAAGTATTTGCTTCTTACTTAGTATCAACTGTACAGCCGAATGGATACTAATTTAAATGACTACACTTGGTGTTGCCCAACTGATCGGTTCTTTCAGCTTTCCTCAGTTTTTTCTTTTTCTCCGAAATTTCCTTTTACCTAAATAAGATGGAAAGGAATCGATAAAATCAATGGTATAGTGAATGGTCAAATAAAATTCGAATGCGTAAGTAAAAATCATTGTGCTGTTTGGATATTTTTCTGAGATCGAAAATGTGTTTTTAGGTCAAGCGTAAATGTTGGCAACATTCCATTTCCACTCGAAGAATTTTAGAAGTAAAATGATCGAAAATAGGTAAATATGTTCAAATGTTGTTTATATATATATATATATATATATATATATATATATATATATATATATATATATGATATCAATCAGTTATGTGACAAATTTTATATTTGTATTAATGCAATATAAAGTAAATTATATATATATATATATATATATATAGTCACAAACAGACTGTTTCACTGTATCACAGTTCATCAGTGTGTCTAGATATCCGATTCTTTCAAGCCGGGATCGAAACCCGACCGATTTTGGTATCAGTCAGAGATTCTACCCCCACGCTTTTTTGTTTCTTGATGTTTTTAACACAGAAAATAACTCGTGCTAAGCGGGTCCTTTGTACTAACGTTAAAATGTAATGAGTAGTACTGAGAAAATTTAATAGCTTCTCGACGACTATTTGACTAAAATATATGCCATGTTAAAATGTCATTGTATATTATTGCCTCGTTTTTATCCTGGTTATCAGAATTTTGCTCCTATTATATATGAGTTACTAACCAAAATTCTCCTGAAATTAAATTTTAAAATGGTTTCTATCAAAGCAAAATGAACAGATGGAAAACTATATAATCCACGAGTTTTGTTAAATACCTCACTCTATACGGAAAACACAAAGTAAAAGAAATGGTTGATTAAATTGTTCGGATTCCCAAAACATCTGGGAGGTAACTAGCATGTAATCATTAGAGTAAATGAACGTTTTAACTTATTTGGTAAGTGGATCAGCTCCTAACAGAGCGTTAGTTGTGACTTAATGATGTAATTATAACTTTCTACTTTTCTTCTTTTTCAGGTAAGTTTCATTTCTGCCTTATAATTTATTTTGCAAATAATCTGTAAGTATATTTTTTTTTAATCAAAACTTCCTTTGTTTTGCTAACCGGATTAACATTTTAAAATGCATGAGTTGTTGTATGTTTGTATGAGTCTATTTTGTGAGAACCTGTACAGTAAGTGAGCGTACATTTTTTGTTAAAATCAGTATAATCACAGATAACGAATTTAATAATAAACATATTTAATATATTTATTATTCGTAATACATACATCCACACACAAACACACACATATTTAGTTGGATTGGTGCGAGTTTGTGACCCTGGGTTTCCCGCTATTTGCGATAGTCAGACAAATTCTATAATTTGTTTGTCTGACGATCGCAAATAGCGTGAAACCTAGATCACAAACTCACATCAATCCAACTAAATATATCAGCTATATCACTGATATTGAGCGCTTTCCAATAAGTACCGCGCATATATAATATATAAATAATATATATAAAAATTGCATATGTATATTTATATTCATACACATATATATATATATATATATATATATATATATATATATATATATATATATATATATAATTATGAAGTAACTCCCTTAAAAAATACTTATAATACTTATAATTCATTTATTAACTATAATTTTTGCAAGAAATGGATATGAGAAGAAAGCGTTTAGCATGAGGTTTTATTTAAAATTCGATATAGGCACCAGATTTCGCTGCCAACTTCTCGAATCGCCCAGGAATCGCATCAACTGATTTCACTCGGAACTTTTGTGTTATGGAAGATAACTTCGTGTATACGCCCTGAAGTTTTTCCAAAGACTTGGTTTGGTGTAATAGGCTTGCTTCTTTAAGCAACCCCAAAGAGAAAAGTCACAGGCTGTTAAGTCAGGACTTGTGGTTGGCTACTCGTACATAAAATAGGGAGTTAAGAAGAAATAAATTATTATGACTACGAATTTATTTACTTCTAAGATCTTTAGAAGGAAATAGACTTTGTTCGTGGTCGTAATAATTTATTTCTTCACACTTCCCGATTTGGTTTAAGTATTAGTTTTTACTAATGACATAATGATACAGCCAAATATTTGGCGTTCATTTATTCTTCATCCTGAAATCAGAAACACCACAGCAACATAAGCAACAGAAAACAACCCTCAATTTCTTATGTTTTGCTGAAATTTGTCAAATAAAACAAAACAGCAGGATCTTCGCTGATGACAACTATTTGACTCCAGTCCTTGTTTGTAGTAAAATTAAAACGATCAGCAGTTAATTTTATGCACACTGAAATTTACAATATAATATTATATTAGCCATGATATTAAACACATAAATTGATTAGGAGGTTTGGTGGGTTGCGGTTCGGATTCAGGAATCGGAGAACCGTGTTCGAAATCCAGTCGAGTTCATTACATTCACTTCCGTGCTAATAACCTTGGTAAAGATATGAATCCAACTATCTCCTCCTCCCTCCAGCTATGGGTTAATAATAAAACAGACTGTGTTCTATAGTCTTCGGTGGCAAACGGTCTAAGAGAAGGAAAACTCTTAATTCAAAACTATATATCACCCTGGCGAAGCACATACTGTCAACTAAACCGAGGATCGTTCGCATTGACTCGGTGACCCCGACTACGGCCGACTCCTTAAAATGACATTGCATTTAGTTATTCGTATATATGTCAAGAAAAATTTAAATTCCAATTCCAAAAATTTAAATTTGATAACACAAAATAGTATATATCATTCAGAACATGACTAGATTAAAATTTTTAAAAGTTCTTCACGGATGAAAAGAATACTTGGTTCTACAGAGAGATGCTAAGAATACTATGACATGAACATGTTATCAATAAGGAAGTCTTAAGGACAAAAGTAGTAACATAACTAATGAATATGTTCAAATGAATGGCTGAATAGTGACTGGGAGAGAGAGTATAAAAACAAGCATTGTTAAGAGCTACAAAGAGAAAGTAGTGGAGATTCTTGATCGTTCACGACCTAAAGTAAAACGGTATATAGAAGAAGAACAGAATGTGTATAATGTATCTGTTCAAGCTAAACATCAAAATTGTCATGCTTTTTTCTTCTTTTCTTTCAATTTTTATATTGTTCTGTTCACTTATACAACCTGTGTCTTGAATTTTTGTTCCGTCCTGTAGTCAGTAATTTATGCACAAGTTTTATTTACATTATTTAAATCATGCCTTTCCTTGAGGAAGGTTGCGTAAAAATCCAATATGGCCGGGAGATCAATTAAAAACTTTCTTTTTTTTTATATATTATACCTTATAGATCGTTATTTACTGGTTATTTCTATTTTCGCCTGAAAAGATATAGAATATTGTACTTTTAAAATTTATTTTAATCTTTAGTTATTTGAATTTTTCGCATAAAAATACGTATTTTTTGTTAAAATAAAAACATTGTCTTTATTTTTCTTTCATATATGTAAATAATTCTATTTTATTCAGAGTCACACATTTCATGAAAGAAATTAAAAAAAAAAACACAACCATTTAATTTCCCTAAAAAAAGACGTAGCTTAAAATAAAAACAATTGTCTTAAGTAAAACCTTTCGTCCAAAGAAAAATCTCATTAGTTCTTTTCTGAAATATACCGTAATTCACCATGTATAATATGCATTTTTTCTAAAAAATAATAAGCAAAATTAGGGGTGCGTATTATGCACAGCCGTTTCATAGCACGATTTCAGTTGCGAAATGACTACTCTCCACAAACATATAACAGTTTGACACTAACATTTGACTCGCGACCCCATAAGGATGTCAAATACAATCATATGTTCCTAACAATCCTTACAAATGTAAAATAAGAATTATCATAAAACTAAATTAGAATAATATTATTCTATGTTTAAAACCATTTTAATAAGAGTAGGAAATTCTAGCAGTAATGAAATTGGAGGGATAAATCGACAATGGTTGATTGTACCTGAAACGTGCGTGATCCCTTCGGCAAAGAACAGTCTGAAAAGGAAGTGTCACAAAAAAGGGGGGGTCGCCGTTCAACAAAGAGGAAGGCCTGATTTTAGCAAAGACTTTTTGCATCAAAATATCCTAACGAGTTATAGAACTGTTTTATATATATTGCGGGTCCAGAAGCAGTTTCAATTTAAATTGCATTATAATAGAAATTCCGCTATTGAACCTCTTAAGCGCCCTGTTTGTGCCAGAGTATGTAGGTCCCTTGCTGGGCTAAAGAGCAACATTCGTTCAGCACATCTGTAGATATTCTTCAAAAGGATATCTAGTAATGGCCGTACTCGGACACTAGTTGGCAACCACCATATATATATATATATATATATATGTGTGTGTGTGTGTGTGTGTGTGTGCGTGTGTGTGTGTCCGCGCGCGCGCTATTGGGCATTCTGTTCATATTATCATAATCAACCAAACTTTCTCTTAACATTCTTTTTTTTTATCATAGTTTCCATCGCTTTGCTTCTTATGCTTCTCTTTTTCATTTTTTTTTCTTTTCTCCTTTCGGCATCCTGAAACTAATTACCGGTAAGTATCAGCATGGCCAATTTTGGGTGTTATGGCTGAACGATATGGGTATGGCCACTTGAAGAAAGAAGCAGGTACCGCTGTGCGAAGCAGAGCGAGTCTGATTGCCTCGATACGCGTTGTTCTGATTGATTACCTGAAGCCAATCTTTAAATAGACGTCAATACGTGTCACGTCACTTTCCTTCTACGCATACAAACACAAATTCCAACAAATATATTAACATATATATCTCTTGCTATGTATTTATGTATTAATGGTCAAACTAAAAATATTCACCAAATAAAACTAGATGTCGATCTACACATATTTGCTCGTGTAAAATACTCTACACTTGCGTCCATTACCAAACAAATATAAAGGGTGTTTCATTAAGACGGATCACCAATAAATAAATCAGTGTTATTGGTAAAAATTTAATTATTTCTCTATTGGGTCATGTTATTTAAGTCAATTAATATGTGAAAAATAATATTGCCCAAATTTCCGTCAAGACTTCGGCGGCACAATCCACTCGATGGTCAAAATTGTTTTGCATAGTTGCTCCTCGATCTCACCAATATGCCTTATTATCTCATCCTTCAGCTTTTGAAATGTTGTTGGCTTGTTGGCATAGACCTTACTTTTGAGGTGACCCCAAAGCAAGAAATCTAAAGGTGTCAAGTCGAACGATTGTGGTGACCTCGCTGTTTCGAGAGATGATGCGACCTGGGAACTTCTCATTCAAATTCTGTTTGAACGTCCATTTTCGTAATAGGCTTCGATAACTTTAACACGTTGCTTTATTGTTAATCTTTCCATGGTTGAAATTGCCAAAGACTTGTTAAATGTGAAAGAAAAAGAAACTTAATTCACATTTAAAATCGGTGCATGTTATTGCAACACCCTTTGCATGCACGTTTATGTGCACACGTAATATGAACATGTAAATTAACGCCATTTTGTTTTAACTTATTAAATATACACTACAAAGCAATCACAGTGGAATATATCTTTAAGTAATTAATGGACTTTTATTCCGACATTATTTCTTATTCCGAAGAATCTTTTGCATCAGTTGGGAAGACCGTAACACCAACAACGAGGTCGTCCCCTCAGACATATCTCCCTAGTATCGAGGCTACCCTACTTCAACATCGCCTCTGCTGGTCAGTTAACGTATCCATAA
Organism: Acanthosepion pharaonis; assembly: GCA_903632075.3. Lineage (NCBI taxonomy): Eukaryota > Metazoa > Mollusca > Cephalopoda > Sepiida > Sepiidae > Acanthosepion > Acanthosepion pharaonis. Next base: position 1,055,478 of record CAHIKZ030001225.1, read on the forward strand.
TGCGTGCCATTCGACTCAAACGTATTTGGAGAACTCGCCAGTGGCAAGAGGCTATGCATATACCCAAAACGAAGCTTCAAGGATCAATTGAAGACATCCCTGACACAGAAGAATTGAAGACATTTCCTGACCTCATCCCTGAGGTCTGGAAAATGGTTGTTGCGTATGACCATCCTAGGAGGAACCGAGACATTTGAGACCAATCATTAGCATGAAGAGGATCTGCGACGTGCTGTCAAGATGACTCGACTCATCCAGCTGCGTCCACTACCCACACTTCTCTGTGACTCCTGCTCACGACCCTTCAGAAGTAAGCTTGGGCCTCCTCAACCATCCCCGTAACCAACACCAGAGGGGAGAAATGGAATAAGGAGAGAAGATGACGATCCTGATGTTCGTATGCGGGCGTGTGCCGACGACGATGATGATTTCTTATTACTATACACGCTATTTATCGCCTGTACATGGGTTTCAATTGATATTCCTGCAATTTAAACACTGGATTTAAGCCTTTGAGTTCTGCCTTCCTGAACAATTTTAAGCCTTCTGCCTGAGATCCTGAGTCAAATCTCGCAAATAATTGGTATGTAATGTTTCACGGTAGATATAAAAAATAGTAGCAAAACACAATGAAAAGGCGCGGACATGTTGGTATAACGTTCGATGATATCAGAATATTACGTCTTTTCTGATTGGCTCTTCAAAATAAGACATAACAAATAGCAAAACACGACGCAAGTGTTTACCCACCGTTCAACCGTTTCTCTACCACTAGTCAGGGCTCAAAGGGTAATGACAATCGGCTTGGAGTTCGAGAAAGCGTATATACCTGGAAGCACATTTTTGTTTGTAGGACTTCCCGGTATCTACAAAATGCTGGTTAACATTAATTCCACTATTTAAAATAACATGGCTGTCATCGCAAATGCATGTATCCGCTTATAGTAATAAAAAATACAATTATATTATATAGGTAGAGTCATCAATCTTTACCTTTGATCATCAAAGCTGTTGTCAATCTATAGGACGTCAATTTATGGCACCTTCTCGCTCTCACGGTTTCCAGTGACATAAAAAGAAACGACGGTATTGAATCAATTGCGAGGCCCGCTGATTGAAAAGTTGCTTCACTGTGTCGGGCCTGGAAGTTTTTTTTCTCGACAGAATCCATCTTGCACTTTTACAGACTAACCATTCATCTGTGCATTGAATTTTGCTGCGACATATGGTCTGGTGATCGTGTTATATATCTCGAGATTCTTGATATAATCCAAACAAATTATCTCTCCTGACCTGGAAACTCAGATTCAGTCATTTTCACACTGCCGTAACGTAGTTTCCCTGTATTTTTTCCTATAAATATTTTCATGACATTGGTTCGGATGAGCATTCTTCTTTGGTACTTCAACCTTGTGAATATAAACGTACTACTAGATTGGCTATTAGGTCTCATCGTTTTACTGTTGACCTAGCTAGATGTAACCGTAAGTTCTATTCTGATAGTTTCGCCTCACACAACGCTCGGCAGTGGAAATTTCTTCCGACTTCTTGCTTTCCGATTATCTATGTACTTCAAAAAATCTTCAAAAATTTAATTGCAACATCAGTTGGTGTCTTATATCTTTCCTTAATTCTGTCCCTTTATTGTCCTTCCTTCTCATTACAATCTCCTATTTTCTTTAAATCTCAATAAAAATTTGCGGCGGCATCTTAGTGGTATTATCGCCTTCCTTGAGGTAAAATGGATTTATATATATATATATATATATTACATTGATTAAATAAATCGACAATGTTTGTTTCATGATTTGTTGTATTGTTCCAATTTTCAATCACTGTGTTGTATACTGGACTCGAAATTGTGCATAAACTCGCCGATCCGACCCCACTAAAAACTTTACAGGAATTATATATATATATATATATAAAAGAAGAACGGCGTCGAATGTTTCCTAACAAGACACTTCTGATTCAACGATGTGAATATTTTTAATTAGCTGATCAAATGAACGGCAGGAACAATGGGCAGTTAAAACCATCTCATCTGGAATATTGAGACCACATTCTAGAATCCAATGCCAACAAATAACAATGATCGTTTTGGGGGTTTTATTCTAAAAATGCCACCGGCAAACTTTACTGCTGTCTTGGAATTTATTTCAACCGAAGTAGTTGTAGAAACATTTTAGCAGTTTCCCATCTTGTAGCGTCAGTAAAAAAAATATCCAGCAGTTGGTTGCATCTCACATTGTAGCGTTTTGGAAAATATTCGCAGCCGTTTATCATATTTCTATATAGTGTTTTTCTAGCTTAGATGTAGCACAAGGCTGAAAAGGCCGAATGTATGGGGCACCCAGTGAGGTGCGAACTCACTACTCAATCGTAAATGTTTTAACGAGACAAGCTTGCTAACCATTAGACCGCACCGAGGTGCCCAACCATATATTTATATATAGAACGCTTTAGTTAGATCATTAGTATGTAATTGCAATTGTCAACAATTGCCGCTTCGTGATGTCTCACATTTTCTTATTCTTATTCTTCTATTTGCCGTGATCCTTCGGAATGTTGACGATCATGGCACTCCACAATTTCCTATCCTTTATAGCGCTTAATAAATTTTGTCTTTTTGTTATCTTTCCTTAATCTGGATCTGCAAATTATTTACTCAAGCTCGCTAGGTGGGTTATACATTGTTTTTCTCTGTGCTTCTTGACTTCAATCTGTTCTGTGAGTATCAAATTTCCCAAGCCTTCTTTCCCCATTATGGAATTTTAAGTTTCGTTCTGATATTGAGTATAAATGTCTTTTTTTTTTGCTTTCATTTTCTCTAAAACTTCGTCGTTGCCCACATGACATTCTCAGCATCCTCAACATTATTCTGTAGACACACATTTCTGTTGCGTCAATTCTCTTCTTCATCTGTGAGGAGCTTAAAAATGAATACAGCAAATCATTCGGTATCGGCAAATAAACGTATTTAAATAATTAAAACTTCGTCTCTCACTAAGTGTCCCATTATATGCATCGTTATGTGTCGCACCTCAGGTGACACCAGGAGATACATTTTCAGAGTGAAGTCAGAGAATACCAGTGCAGGTTTGAACTAAAAAATATCTCTTTTTCTCATTTTAACAGTCTCGTTCTAATACTGAGTATGAGTGTTCTTTTTTGTTTCCATTTTGTCTAAAAAAAACGTTTCGTCCATGTTATTCTCAGCATCCTTCTGTAGGACTACATATCTGTTGCTTCAAATCTCTTCTTCATTTCTAAGAATTTTCCCCAGCATTTATCGTCATATAGGTAGACTGATATTACATAAAAGTTCAGTACTCGTTTACCAAACGAAAATTGTCTCTTTCTTAACACTTTGCTTAGCGCTTGAAAGGCATATTTCACTATCCCAATGGACTTTTCAGATTTTCCGGTTGTACTTGCTTGACTTTGGTATTTCCGATTTGTAATTTAAATGATAGGCTGCTCCCTTTGCTAACAACTATGCATTCTGTTTTCTTGCAATTGATGCTTACTACTTTCTTCTCGATTTCCATCAATACCATCTGCAATAGTTCTTGTAGTTTTCATTCTGTGTCTGCTATACCATTCATAATTCAAATGATGTCGTCTTCCACAACTTAAGTTTGACTTTCACGGACAGGGTGTTATACTTCTTTATTAAGAAATCCATTACTCTCTGACTTGCTTTGTTTGATGACTCATCATTTAAATACCGTCTTTCCCAGATGCTAAGATGCATTTCTTCATAATAAAAAAAACTCCCTCAAAAATCAATCTGTGCCTTAGCACTGAAATGTTGGGCTATAGAGAGATGTTTACCAATCCTCAAGAACACCGGTCACGAGATACATGTAATCACGAACTCTATAATATAATCCTATAATTATCATTCATATGTAATAAATCGTGTATATCTCGTTAGTATCATACAATATATATATATATATATATATATATATATATATATATATTGTGGGTGTGTAGTATTGATGATAACTGTGTTTGCAGCTTCCTACCGGTACTGTAAGCCTTTCATTCATCTCAGCATACGGTACGGTATCTTCTCAGACCCCAGCCCCAGCTACGTAATACAAGCTGACAGTTACGTTTCACGTGTATACCAAGAATATCAGCCACACTTCGTGTACTATTGAAACAATCCAATTAGCTCAATAGGTCTACATCTAATTAAAAAAATACTCTCAATTCCCAGTATATGTTAGACATATTCCTTTGGTCAGAAAAATTAAGGACACATGCCTAACTACTGAGGTGCACTTGTGACAACGTAGATTAATGTATGTCAAATGACACCCAAAATTTCAGAAATTGCATGTTACATCGGACAGGTACCACAAATCAGGCTCCGCTCGATCACATGTCGATGTGTCAATAGCAGTTTAGCTGATGTCCACATTACTATGCCAGATATTAGGGTATAATTACTACATACGTGGATATTTTTGTGACATGGGTTATGGTGGCGCCAACTGTAATTATCTTTATATATTGCTCTCCCATGTTGATTAATGATTAGTATTTCTGCATATATATATATATATATATATATATATATATATATATATGAAGAAATATAGTTTTAAGATGTGCTATATTTATGGGATAAAGTGCTAAATATCAGAAATAGAGCGTATGTAAATATAAATATAAGAAGGAACATTGAAGTCAACACTCAGAGGCGACAGGTTGTTTCATGCTAGACGCAATCGTCAGCCCGCCGATTGCCTGACGATCGCGCCTCTAAGTGTTGACTTTGTTAGACATTTTCATGACGGTCATCCTCGAGTATAGAATCCAGAGGTTGGCAGTGAATATTTCGAAGACAGTAGGAAAGCGTACTTTAGGTTCGCAGTGGATATCGCAGCAGAGTGTAGTTCTTCCGTCTGTCATGTTCGCCTTACAAGTTGGTTCTGGTCATTCCGGTAGATAAAACAAAGATGGCCGCCTTTATACACGACGGATACAGTGTTCTGCGGCTTCTGATTGGTTAATCTTCTATTGGTAGACTATAATGGGAATTAAGTCATTTTGACTCGCTCACTAGTTATGCAAAAATATACACAAAAACCGTAACAGACTTCAATGTTCACTTTTATATATATATATATATATATATATATATATATATAGAGAGAGAGAGAGAGAGAGAGAGAGAGAGAGAGAGAGAGAGGAGGCACGGTGGAGTAATGGATAGCGGCTTGATTGAGGAATCGCAGAGCCGAGTTCGAATTCGGTCAATCCATTACATTCACTTACGTGCTAATACCCTTAGGAAAGGTATGAATCCTCTTCTCTCCCTCCAGCTATGGGTAAAATAGCAGGACAGACTGGGTTCTATAGCCTTGAATGGCAACTGGTCTGGGAGAAGGACAACTCTGAATTCAAAACCTGCAGAGGGTCGTTTGGGAACCTTGTGGCACTCGGTGCACCAGGTCTCTGTATTCATCCCTTCAAAAGTGTGGATGGTCCTGCACGAGGCCTTCACCACTATAATCAAATCTCATGTTCCGGTGTCGGGCTGTCGGTTTCCTGAAACTGATCTGCTTGACCCTCATACGTCGAATCTCGACGGGAGAGTCGATTATTATTATTATATATATATATATATATATATATATATATATATATATATATATATATATATATTTCATCCTTTCAAGGCCACGAATTAATTTCTTGGTAGCTGTAGACAATTGATCAAGAAAAATTCCAAACTTTTCTTTCAAATATTTTTTATTTTCCCAAGTATTTTCAATCTCATAAGGGATTGAATTTCTATAGATATGTGTGCATTGTCAATTCAAAATATTCAGACCGCTATGCAAGGGAAATAACTTATGAGATTTTTGGAGTATAGTTACGAGCTTAAAAGATTTTTAATTCTAGTTTTTTAACAATTATAATGCAGTATTTAAAAAAAACATTCCTACTATAAACATTTAAGAACGTTGTTGCTATACTCAGAGTTCAGTTTATTTATTTTTGGCCGCAATTCTCTTATATAAAGGGTTTCCAGAATTTTACTTCCTTGCTTAATATTAGCTTGATGGAACACTGTTGTATTTTCGACTAATATCTGCCTAAACTGCGAATGTGGACATGAGTGTTCACAATATATTCTGAAATTGAACTATGATCGTTTAAGTGAAACGTAAGCTTTCTCGTCATGGTCGTTGTAGCAAAACCAACACATATATTGACACTTTTATCAGAGAGGCAATTTCCCAAAGGACATTTAAATTAATATCCGATGTTGGTTATTTGTAAAACGCCAGTTGAGGGAGAAGTGTTTTTATGAATGACTAAGTTGGGTGTATTAAATTTAGTATATAAGTAATTTTATTTTTTTACTCGGATCAGTGAGGGATATATTAGTGCTTATGAGATTTTCAGAATTTTTTCATCCTGTTTATATTTAGAACGCCTTTGATTGAATAGTAGTTATTTGAGGATATATTACGTTGTTTTTTTATTTATGTTAATATTTTAATAGTTCGTCTAATTTGTTCATCAACGATGTAATTAGAAAAGTCATTATTCATGAGAATTTGTTCAATATTTTTAATTCAGAATAGAAAAACTTTTGATTGAAGAATTTGCTTTTGCACGGTTTATTAAGTTTCGTATTATAGGTATTTTGTAATAGGAGACTCGTGTTTATAGTTTAGATTTTGCTAGTTATTTTTTTTATATGGGGACGTAGTAAATGTATTATTATTGGTGTCTATCAATACATCAAGAAACGAGATTTTGTTGTTGTTAAGTTCGTATGTGAACTTAAGTACGGAGTTCTTTACGTTTTTTGTAGTTCATGTATTTCGTTTTTGTTTTTGACTAAAATGAGAATATCATCTACATATCTTAGGTAAATGAAGGGTTTTTGTGGTTTGTATATATATATATATATATGTGTGTGTGTGTGTGTGTGTGTGTGTGTGTGTGTGTGTGTGTGTGTGTGTGTGTAGGGACCAGAATAAGAAGATTAAATTAATTATCTACTATAAAAACTTGAAAATAGCTAACCTTATTGTCATCGACAACTCACATGCAAGATCCAAATTACAGAGAACCAATATCATTTATGAATTCACATGTTCTTTAAGGAACTACGTTGCTGATCAATCCATATTCACGAATATGTTTAATGTTGTGGCCTGTTTAGGGGCCAGAAAGAAAGACACGGAAGACGAAGGTAGGTTGAAAAAAGTATATTGAAGATATATACAAAACAATAGTGTTTAGTAATAAGTAGATTAGTACTGCGTCTACTACTACACTCCACTTCACACATTTCCCCTATCCAACTCTCGCAGTTTGTATTTATGAGAGGAGGAGGGTTTACTACAACATAAAATATATTGGACATGCCACAACATCCCTATCGAGAAGACTCATGTTACACTCCACAGATAATAATTCAATTAGGATGCATTTAAACGCACACGGAAACCTAACAATTTCTATTCGCAACATATTTGTAGAAACAACAAGTATAATAGTCTCATCCACGCTTAAAAATAACTAAAAAATAATAGAAGCACTAATAATAAAAAGAAAAAGCCAACACTCAATAAAATGAACTATGAACACAGCCACAATGTACTGACCGTGATTGAGAAATAAAAAAAAATATTCCCATCACTCTAGAAACATAAATAAATATCTACGCTTTCAGTTGAAAATAGAAATAAAAAACATCCTTGATAATGGCTATTAGAATAGCCAAAACTGCTCGGATATATAGAATATTGAAAGAGATCTTAAACACTTATGGGAATAGAAAAACAAATCGAATAAAAAGCTTAATCGCAGTACCTTGTTAACCGTCTTTAACGAAACTTGTATAAAAGAGGGTTTACTGCCTAAATACACACACACACACACACAAAAATATATATATATATATATATATATATATATATATATATATATATATATATATATATATATATATATGTAAAATGAAAAGAACGAAAAAAAAAAAAATTATAACGTTCAAAACATTAATTTAAAACAAGGTCCAGTGCAAGAGTGGAGCAATAAACATTTATTATACACTGTTACATTAGAACATGTAAGTTACTACTACAAAAGTGTACATTCTGTTTCAACGTTTAAATAAACGTCTCTTCAGGTAATTGACAATGATAGTAACTATCACTGTTAATTACCTGAAGAGACGTTTTATTCAAACGTTGAAACAGAATCTACAAATTTATATTAATTACTTATAGTGTTCTAATATATATATATATATATATATATATATATATATATATATATATATATATATATATATATATATATATATATATATATATATATACACAACACACACACACATTGGCGTCATCAGAAAAATAATGAAAACTTTTCAAATTGCCCCCATCCGTTATCATACCTCTGTCTGAATTTGCAACTATAAGCCAATTTTGTAAGGGCACAGCATGTCCTGCAGTTATAACACCATTAATGCGTCTTGGGAAAGATAACCTAACGTAACCCATGCCTCTTCAGATTGGTTGCCATCTCAATCCAAGAGAGCTCAGCCTTGGAGGACTATTGATGTATGCCATCATCACGAAGTGAAAGTAACAGAACTGAACGCGATTTGAACACGTCTCATTTTCTACGTAGATAATAATTACATTATCCACACCTTCTAACAGATTAATGTATTTATGTCTTTGCCAAATAAAAGCATTTGTCACTTCGATATTAACCGGAAATACATGAAGTATTCTAACCTAACCTTTTAATCTGTAATGGAGACGTACAAACAAGAATAACCCACCGATGTCTTAAAGATTATTTTGTGATTTCCACTCAGAAGCGGAAAAAGAATCAATTTTGTTTTCATACAACAGGACAACGTTCTAGGGTAATTTTTTTTATACAAAATTGATATTTTAATTATAGATGTATCCTCTCATAAGAATACAGTCGATACACATTTCAATCTATATTCAAATCGTGTTATCTACTTTTTAAATGTCACTCTTGCAAATATCTTAATAAGGTTTTAATCTCTACGTCAGTTTTTCATGTATAACGACATAACATAATAACCTCTTTAATTAGTACCAGATTAAAAAAAAAACTCTTTAATTTGTATCAGATTTTATACAAAATTAAGGATAAAAAAAGAAAGACTGGCTAGAAAAGAAATTTTTCTCCTGCAATTCCTCATCCATCTTTTACCATTTATCTGATATATTTTTTCTTTTCCTATTCACACCTCATTCTGTGTTCTTTTTTTATATCTAATTGATAGAATCAAGATCAAATTCTAAATTAAAAAATTGCATGCAGGTTTCGAATTATTTCTAATGATAATCAAAGTGAAAAATACTTGAACTTCAACACCTCTACAGTTGTATATTTCTAAATGCCTGTTTTTTTAGTATCCAACATTTTATTGAACTGGAATATTAACAAATAACATTTTCAATATGATTGCCATCATTTGCACTACAAAAGTTGA
>CAHIKZ030001225.1:1070000-1082500 GCA_903632075.3 Acanthosepion pharaonis
GGGACTTCCCACATACTAGTACACATTGGCCGATAGAGATTGACGTAGTAGGTATTTGAAAAAATTGTAATGTTAAATATGAGAGTTTAAGTCTCGTGTTATCATTAGTCATCACGACAACTATATCATTCTATATCTATCTCACTCTTGTTATAATTCTCTCTCCCTCTCTCTCTCTCTCTCTCTCTCTCTCTCTATATATATATATATATATATATATATATATATATATATATATGTATATATATATATATATATATATATAGTGAGAGAAAGAAAGAGAGATGGCAATATATATATATATATATATATATATATATATATATATATATATATATATATTATATCAGTCCCATTGTACATATGTATATATGTAGATACGTATAGTGATTTTCCAAGCATACCTTAGATGTGGCACGACGGAAAGTATGAGGCACCCAGTGAGGATCGAACTCACTACTGAGTCGTAATTGTTCTAGCGAGACAAGCTTGCTCACCATTACACCACCTCGAGAAGCCTATAGTGATTTTCCAAGCGTAGCTCAGATGTGGCACAAGGCCGAAAGTAGGGGCTACCCAGTGAGGATCGTACTCACTACTCAATCGTAATTGGTCTAGCGAGACAAGCTTGCTAACCATTACACCGCCTCGAGAAGCCCTCATGCAGGAACATATATGTCTCTGATTCCCTATACATGTACTAACTTCGAGTGTTTGTATCTAAATGTCAGGGATGAGGAGCTACCATTATTTACACTACTTACATTCTCACTATTGTCGTTATTTTTGTTGTTGCTATTACAACGTTTTACCCGTCGTGTCCTCCGGCGTTCATCAGGTGTATATTGATCTGGGCAACCCACTGAGAATTCTGAAAGCCTTATATAATCTAAGGGGTTATACTGTCCTGGTTACATAGTCCATGTCTAATTTTAGTTTTATTTTAGTACTGTTCAGTTATTTCTACTGATTACAAGTACATGCTTACAATTACTATATCATCAAATTTACAGACCAATGCTTTAATCCTTCCTAGGACAATTCTTTGTGGTAAATGTGGAGCCTTGAACCTACCCTTACCTTCAGTTTAGTGCTGGTGCTGTCACATTTGACTGTTGCCGTTATCTGCTGCTGCTGCTGCTGAAGTATTAATGCCATCTGTCTTTCTCTCTTAGCGGCTTCCATATTATATTTATTTCTATACTAAGCCTACTAAGGAGATCTTCATAGCCTATCATGTGCAATGATTCTTTCAGACGTCTAACTCGCTAGTTTTATTCCTTGTGCAGTATTTCACTTCATTCCACAGCGGTCGATGACTACCCTTTTTCATCCATACATGATCAGCCATGACCGATTTCATTGTCTCACCCCTCACGAATTTTCTGTGATCCTCCCGTTTTACCTTTAGTTAGCTTGCTTCTTGAGTGTTTTTAACATTTTTAAAATGTCCTCCTTTTGGGTATTCATATTAGAGATAGTATACCCAAAGCATTTAACAAACTAAAATTTTCCATCTTTTTCTTTCGCGTTTAAAATGTGCAGTGAGAAATCGCCATTGATTACACTGAACTAAGAATTAACAAATTAACTGCACATCGAATAATCTTTGGTTATGAAACCTCGAAATGCTGATTGATGGACCATGATTAATTTAAACGTGGTTTTCCTAATTCAATTTTCAGCATAGCTAAGTGAAATCAACAGCCGTTTAAAGGAGGTTCTCTTCTAGTTCGACTTGAATCGAATAAAACTTGATTTGATCTCTCTTATCTCCGATCTATTGAAAAAGCACCTAGGCTTCTAAGCATCCCTAACGCATTACACAAATTCAATTATGCGTACTTCACGACTTTTGAAAATTAGGAACAGTCAGTTTCATCTCTGGAAATCTCTTACAATAGTTTCTCTTTCATTTAAAGCCAGATATCGTAACAGCTTGAGTCTTTCAAAAATTAACTTTAGACTTGGTTAATTCCCTTTTCTTCAGTGGATATGCTTTGTATTCTCATCCATGTCTATCATAAGAATTCTATCTGCATTTCTATACTTCCGTTGAAATTTTTGATATCTTGGCACTTATATTATGCAGAAACATTATTATTTAATAATAAGGATCATCGTTATTTAATAAAAAGAAACATTATTATTTACTAAGAAACATTATTAAATTTGGAACATTATTATTTAATAAAAATATTATTATTTAATAAGAAACATTATTATTTAATAAGAAACATTATCTGAAAATAAGAAACATTATTATTTAACAATAAACATTATTATTTAATAATAAGAAACATTATTATTTAAGAATAAAAAACTTTATTATTTAATAAGGAATATTATCTAATAAGAAACATTATTATTTAATAAGAAACATTTATTTAATAAAAGATATTATTATTTAATAATAAACATTATTATTTAATAATAGGAAACAGTTATTTAAGAATAAGAAACTTTATTATTTAATAAGAAACATTATTATTTAATGACATGTAACAAACGTTAGGCAATAATTCTACGAACGCAGATATGAGGCGCTGTAAATAAAGCTCTGTTTATTATCTGAAGCAAAATTTCTGCATCGAGCCAGAACGTTTTTCTCGTCAGCGTATATCTTGTACATTTACAAATCTACAATTCGCCCGTGCATTGAACACTGCTGCCATATCTAGTCTTCTCGAGATTCTTGACAAAATCCAAAGAAGGATCTGTAATGTAATTGACGCTGACTTGGCATCTTGACTTCAGTCACTCTCTCACCGATGTGACGTGGCTTCCCTCTGTCCTTTCTAGAAATATTTTCATGGCAACTGTTCTGATGAGTTTTTTTTTTCTCCCTGGTGCTCCGACTGCATAACTTAAGCGTGCTTTTTGAAAAAAATATCTGACATGATGTATTTTGGAAAAAAATGCTAACACTGACATAGAAATAAAAAAAAAAAACAGAATACATGCCCATATTTACATTGTCAATAAAACTTATTCAATATTGCCTTATGACCCAAACATTGATAAATATATATTTATATTATAGAAGCCAAGAAATGGTCCGAAATATAGAAAATGAATAAAAATCCTAAACGAAATATATATATATATATATATATATTTAAAAAAAATAAATTAAATACATATATATATATATATATATATATATATATATATATATATATATATATATATATATTTAAAAATAAATTAAATACATACATATATATATATATATATATATACTTATGGATATGGATCTGTGACAAATGCAAATGACACACACCTACACAAACACAGACACACACGCACACACACATACAGACACACACACACACACACACACACACATATATATATATATATATATATATATATATATATATATATATATATATATATATATATATATATCATTTTATATATAAACCGAGTATGAGTAGCTTCCTGGCGTGTCAATTTTAAGATCAAAGTACTATTAAAAAAAATCTATCTACCCACAATTTACAAGAACCCCAAAGAAATATCGTTATCGAAAAGATAGAAATTCTATATAAATCGTATTACCGAAAACATCTCGCAATTAGAGAGACCCTGTATACTAAGCTTCACTCTCTCACTATCAATCTCAGTGTTGAAAGACGTTTTTCTTAAAAAAATACAGAGACGCTCGCTCGAATTCGAGCCGCTTAAACAGTTAAAATATGAAGAGAAATTAAGGACACAGAAAACGAAGGGGATAATGGATAATATGGACAATTTTTACACTTCCTTACTCCCACCAAACGAGAAAAAATGTAAGAACTTTGGAAAAATTAAATAAAAAATTTGTTATATTTTCTCATCGTTGTATTTAATGAAAGATGTTAAAAGAAAAGTTTTTCTACCCATATATATATATATATATATATATATATATATATATATATATATATATATATATTAATTGATTTAAAATATGTTTTTTTCGCTACACAGTTCTAACTATGTTTCAAAATTTTTAAAACATGGTTAGAACTGTGTAGCGAAAAAACATATTTTAAATCAATTAATTTATAATATTAATGCTCTGTAAATTTACATTGAGCACTATTTTGTAAAATAAAAATATCTATAAGAACACCGGATTATATATCTTACTGTTCTTTATATATATTTTATTTATATATATATATATATATATATATATATATATATATATATATATATATCGGGCGTAAAAGCAGAATTTTTCAAATCGTGTAACAGCAAAATTGTTCAATTGTTAGATTAAAGTTTGATTTTTTGTATCCTAGAAATGATTAAAAAATATTTTACTGAATACACCAAAGTTTTTTAGAACACTGTTGGACTCTACTTTGAACAATAAGAATGTATTTAGCTCTAAGTTCAAATGATGATCTCTCTTTCTTTTGTGACTTCTTGATCCAGTTTTTCTCTCTACTGTCACCTCTTTTTTAAACGTATCCACCGCTATCTTGAAGATGGAAGTCAGATTTGGAATATTGCTACCTTTACTGAAGGCCTGAATGATTCACCATTACTCAGTTGGAAAGATATAGTGGGGCTGACACAAAATGATTTTAACCTGTTCTCTTTCTAGCTGAATTACTCAAAGGATTTTTCAGTTTGAACGTTTATATGACGTCACCTTGACTGGCTTAAAATTGCTACCATCAAAGGTGAAAACACCGGAATTAAAAACAAGTTGCGTAACTAGACACAGAACCATCCTTGAAGACGAATGTAGCAATATGAAAAGATTTTATTAAGTAATTGATAGACAAAACTTGTCCATATTATTTAATATATATGTGTGCGTGTGTGTGTGTGCCTGTGTGTGTGTATGTGTTCATATTTTTAATAGTAAATCTGTTTTTTCTTGCTTAACTGTTCAAGAGAGAAAAGTTAAATAACAGAAGTATATGTGTATATACATAAAGAATAAAATATTTATGCATGAACATGTATTTGCATATCGTTCAATCAATGGCCATAAAACAAAGAAAATGTGTGCCTAATTTTTCATTAATTTTCCAAGAGAATAAATTATACGCGCCATTATCTGAGGAAGAACTGATTGTGCTTCATTGGACATCTTGTCTATTAATTCCTTCTTGATTAAATACACACATTCAACTTCTTTGTTATCAATTTACGTCATACTCTTTCTTTGTCGTTATGTCTTTGTCCCTTTCTATAATACCTCATACCTAAATTTACGCAGATATTTTCAAGCCGAAGCCTTTTCTGATAGGGAAGCAACAGTTATAAAGTCAATATTCAATATTAATAATATTTAGGTATATATATCTGGGAATATTTTAATAAAACAAATTTCGTAGAGGTATTTCACTTTTCATTCTTAAACAGTTAACCAAGAACAAGCAGTAGAAAATGTAAAAAAATCGGATTTACTTTTAAAAAATATGAACACACACACACACACACACACACACACACACATATATATATATATATATATATATATATATATATATATATATATATATATATATATATATATATATATATATATATATATATATGTATGTATGTATTGTTAATTTAGACAAGTTCCATCTATCAATATTTTAATTAAATCTTTACAAATTTCCTATAACTTCTTTTGTGGCAAATTTTCAAAACTTCATATTAACTCTTATTTTACACTATTTTCTTCTTGAGTACTTTCAAATGTTGTTACATTCGTTTCCAAAGATAATTACGCAACTGTTTTTTTTTTTTTTAATTCCGGTGTTTTCATGCTTGATGGAACCAATTACAAGTCACTCAAGGCCACGTCATATAATAACTTAAACTGAAATTTGTATATATATATGTATGGTTGGTGCAAAAAT
Source organism: Acanthosepion pharaonis (assembly GCA_903632075.3). Classification (NCBI taxonomy): domain Eukaryota; kingdom Metazoa; phylum Mollusca; class Cephalopoda; order Sepiida; family Sepiidae; genus Acanthosepion; species Acanthosepion pharaonis. The sequence continues at coordinate 1,075,859 of CAHIKZ030001225.1, forward strand.
AATGACGTAAGAATGTCGTTTTTTGACACCAACCTAATATTATATATATATATATATATATATATATATATATATATATAATTCAAAAATAAGCAACTCTAAATAGAGTCTACCCAAAATTAGACTTCTGGCATAAAAATGCCGAATGCCATGAAAATGACAGAGCATTTGAGTTTTAATCCAATAACCAGGTAGGCAATGACTGGCCACTAATTTATGGTTCATGTACTTGCACACAATCTCCAGGTAGCCGGTAACTTGCTGTTATAAGATGATTGCCTTATATACAACCGGAGGAATACAATTTAACAAACAATATAAATCAGAACGGTGGGGAGGGTTGATCATTCAGCCAAGATCTAAAATGGCAAAAGAAAAATTCAGCCTTGAAAGGTTTGCTAGTATAGCAAAAAACGCTCAATCACAAGAGAAAATGGTGTCAGGGTACAGGAGCGAAAGCATTATGCCAAAAAAGTGCTCAACTGAACCAAACAATAAAATTCACGTTAGAGCGTATATGATTCCAAAATAAGCAGCTCTAAATAGAGACTGCCCAAAATTAGCCTTCTGGCATAAAAGTGTCCCATGCCATAAAAATGACAGAGCATGCATATATATATATATATATATATATATATATATATATATATATAACAAAAGAAACTGTCAAAGACTTCAACGCCTTCAATGATGACTCTCATTGCCCAGTGGATGTGGCAGAGTGTTTAGCGCTCGCTCCCTGAGACACAGATTTGAATCTTACTATGGTTGATTTTGTCAAAGAGACAACTTCTTGATAATATCGAACTGGAAAAGCGATTCATCTGGGTGGAAAAGTTAAGGATTACCTGAAAATTATACCACGGTTTGGTAAAAAAAAAAACATTCAAGGGAAATTGGGTACAAGAAATTGCTTGGAGGCCACCAGTTATGCAAACACGTAGTTACAAGTCATCGTGGCTGAGTATATTGACCTTGTTCAACTGCCGATCATTCCACAATATGCACTACCTTCTGGAAATTGTAACAAAATCCACTCTATATAGTTATAGTATAAACTACGTGTTGTTTATGTGTAAGTTAACGTACCATAACCCTGCCTTAGCAAGAATCTGCAACCGGGATTAGTAAGCCACTATAATAGACGGAGATACACAGAAACAAGCATTGCTTACTATGAAATTAGCAACTAGTATTTACTAACATTGAAGAATAGCTTTTCCGTGTAGATCAAGTGGATTCAATGAACACATCGTGCTCGTGCCTAATAAATGATTTTGTGTAGTAAACGTTTGAAACAATCATTGACAGCTGCAATTCTTGCATACTAACTGTTGTTCTACTTTATATATATTTGGTATGAGAAAACTTCCTAGCATCTGAGCAAATATGCTAGCATCAGAATTTTGCAGAAAGAACGTTTTGGCCGAACAGAGAACTTTTGCACACTCCTAGAACGCGCACACACACAGACACACATATATATATATATATATATATATATATATATATATATATATATATATATATATATGTATAAATATATATATATATATAACCATAGAGTAAATTATAACCATAGTGTGTTTTTTATATCATGTGTGTGTGTGTGTGTGTGGTTTTGGGTGTTTTATACTGCTCAATCTATGATCTTCAGTCTTTGTTATCAATGCTACGCAATTTTTTTGTATATAGTATATATATATATATATATATATATATATATATATATAGGGTGACCCCCAAAAAATGGGAATTTTTGAAGTGCGTATTGTCAGCAAGTAAACATTTCGCCATTCAAGATGAAACTCACAGTATTCCAGCAATCAATGAGGAATCTCAACAGCAGATTTGAAGAATGCATTCGTACAGGAGGACGCCATCTACAGGACGTAATTTTTTAAAAATGAAAATTCCATCATTGTTTCTTAAATGGCATGTTTTAAGGTTTCAGTTACAGTGAAACCTGTCAAACTTACGCACCCTCAAAGTTACGTTCTGTCAAACTTACTTGAATTTTGAGGGCCTTGTTGGATTTACTAAAAAAAACCTGTCAGACTTACCGTTTGTCAAACTTACGCAAATTTTTTTGGAAAAAAAAATCATGCCATTCTTCAAAAAAGCAACTTATGATCGAAAAAAGCCAACTATACTGACAATTGAACAAAAAGCAGAGATAGTGGACTATAAAACAAACATCCGGGGGAAAAAGGCGGCTAAAATCGCCCTGTTTTTCTCTAAAAGTTCAAAGTTAAGATTGACGGAAGATCTGTCCAAAATTATATAAATTCTAAGAGTAAAAATCAAAAAGTGAAAGTCATACATTGCCAAAAAATAAATCGAACAGGCCGTAAAATATAAAATTATTGATGACGCTTTATCAAGTTATATTTCGCGAATAAACTCAAAAAGTGGGTTTTATTGATGATTTTTACAATAATCACACAATCAAAGAAGATTGCACAAGATAATGGAATAGAAGATTTTAAAGCCTCAAATGGTTGGCTCCAGAGCTTTAAAAAAGACACAAACTGTCTCTCAAACCTCTACATGGAGAAACATACTGTGAGGAACCAAAAACCACGATGAATTTCTTAGCCAAATTGACGAAAAAAATTCGCATCTATGGTGAGGAAAATTTCTTTAATATGGATGAAACCGGATTATTTTATAAATTGATTCCATCTAAATCAGTTTGCCAAAACAGCACGAAGAGGATATAAAATTTTAAAGATAGAGTTTTCCATAATGCTCTGTTTCGAATATGACAGGATCCATCAAACATAAACGGTGCTGATCGGTAAAACTAAGAAACCAAGATGTTTTAAAAATTTTACAGGATAAACTTAGTAAATTATGTTTGTTCAAAAAAAGCGTGGATGACGTCTACTATTTTTTTCTGATTGGCTAGATCAATGGAATCAAGATCTTGTTCGTTTCAACAGAAAAGTTGTACTTTTCTTTGACAATTGTCCAGCTCATAAATCTCTAAAAAATTATTCTAATATTGAGCTTGTTTTTCTCCCAAGAAATAGTACTGGTGACTTACAACCTATGGATATAGGAATTATTAAGTCCTTCAAAAGCCATTTCAATCGAATTAAATTTGATAAAATCCTGGAAATGATTGAAGGTGATGATAGTGTTTATGAGAGCTATAAAAAATAAATCTTGCTGATGTGATCACTTTTTACGGATATGGCATGGGAAAAAGTGAGTAAAAAAGTGATAAAGAATTGTTTTAAACACCTCAAGGGAGAAAAAAATTTGACACCGATTTTAATGTCAATATCGACGAAGAACACCTCGAAGACTACTCTCAAATTACGCAAGGTTTATCGAAAAAGGGAAAATATTAGATGGGTTAGATTTAAAGGGCTTCAATCAATAGAGTACACCGAAAACGATGAAATTGAAGAGGAAGTTTATGAGATAGAAAACTCTGAAAATATCGACAATATTGGGAGTAATGAGTCAGAAGAAGAGATTAAAGAAACTAAAACACCTATAATAACACATAAAAAGTCTTTAGAAGTTATAGAAGAACTTTTATTATACATTTCACAGCGTGAAATGACACCGGATGACTATAGTTTATATAAATCATTAATCAAGAAGAAAGCAAGTATTAAGAAAGAAAAAGTTTAACTTTATTAAAACTTTATTTGATTTCGATTTTAAGCGTGTCTAGGGGTTATTAGGTGAATTTTTCTAAAAAAAATTTTTCTCTGTCAAACTTACCAATACTGTCAAACTTACCAACTTTTTTGTGGTCCCAACTTTGGTAAGTTTGACAGGTTTTACTGTACTATGAATAAAATATTTTTCTTCCATCACTGTGTGTGTGTGTGTGTGTGTGTGTGTGTGTGTGTGTGTGTGTGTGTGTGTGTGTGTGTGTGTGTGTGTGTGTGTGTGTGTGAATAAACACAAACAGAAAATCTAACTTAACCGATGCTGCGTTTCATCCTCCCAGGGACTTTATCAAGGAAAATGTAAAAGTTTTTTTTTTTTTTTTTTTATTTTGTGGCAATAAATAAATTCTGTGGAAAACTAGTAAGACGTTTTTATGCTACTAATTGGATTATATGCAAGTCTATTTCACTTTAACAGATAAATACATATAACAAGAAAGGTTTTGTGGATCTAAAACTTTTCAAACTTCAAACAAATTTCTCACTTGATCGATTTGAACATGATCTCTAGCGCCACACTCTCCAAAACATATATATTCAACTGTCAATAATTAGCATAATTTAAAAAGACATCTTTCAGTGTACACATATTTCGTCTTAGTGTTTGCATATGTATGGAAAAATTGCACCGTGAAGATGACAATTTGGAATTGTCGAAAGTACTTGGCATGTGTGTTGCATCTGACAACTCGAATAAAAGTATCTTATTATTCAAGGAACTGATAGTAAGTTAAAGTCTCATAAACTTTTGTTAGTGAAGTGATTTCGCCATTAATCACATTAACATTGCTATTTAATTCTTTGTTTCTTTGATATAAAATATAAGCTGCGCAGTATAATATATATAGAGAGAGAGATGGATATAGAGGTGTGTCAGAGAGAGAGAGAGAGAGAGAGAGAGAGAGAGATTTCCATATCAAGCTGTAAAAATACAGTTCTGGGAAAATGCAAAAACGTTGAACAGTTATTGTAGAAATTGGAAACAAAAACAAGAAATATGGCACTAACAAGAAATATGGCATTAAGAAATTCAGAAAAAGAGATTTGTGAAGAGCAAAAAAAGCAAAATCAGCAAGAAAATACTTATAGGATCTGGTGTCGCTAATGTAAACAGGGGAGAAAAGATACACAACTATCAAGAACATTGGCTAAATACAACTTTTAAGTAAACATCGCAAGGAGAAAGGCGTAAGCTGTTCGAAAAGTAGATAAAAGCTGCTTCCTCAACAGCATGTTTTATTGAAGAATTTAGAGATTCATTTCCATGAGAGCAAAGAAAAGAAACCTATAATGTATAAATTTGAAGGTCTAATAAAATTGGATTGTGAAGCAAGCTCAGGATCGGCCATGATAAAGAAGAGGAAGGAAGCAGAAAAACCAGACACAATTGTAATGTTACTGATTTGATAAATGAATGGTGAGATACAAGAAAATCTCAGTAGTTCTACCTTCTAAGCGGTGAAATCAACAAATGAACAATCAACTTCAATCTCATAATTAATCATTAACGTCCTTATGAACTAGACAAAATTAGATAAGAAATAAGAAAGAGCAGTGCTTGCTTTGTCCAAGAGACTGAAACTAGAAATGCTATTTTTATTATCATAATTTTACCAGAGGAAACAATACAAATACAGAAATATCTATACTTACTTTTCAAAAGATTACACAGAACCATATCGAAAGTTACGAAATCGAGTTCCTTTAAATGTTAGGAAGGCTAACACTAGGAAAGATATTCAAGCATTCGATAATCTCATCCGAGAAGCAACAGCTTACACGTAGATAGAGAACGAATTTCGGGAATACACAAAAAAAGATGGCGGGGGTATGACAAATATGTTTCCTTACCAGATAATTTACTCTATACAGCGAAGAGATACTTATAAAACTAAAACACATGTCATGATTTATCATCAGTGGTTATAAACATAACCTAATACACTGTTGCGAAGAAAAACCAAAAAGAATTATCCATGAATTGTAGGAATAGAAAATACGTAGTTGTCAGCAAAAGAGAAAACACAAGACGCAAGTTACTTATAAGGGATGTCAAAATTAAGTAAGAGGAGGGAAATAATAAGATGGTATGTGTGACAAGGAAATCCCAAAACGTGGAAGATGCCTTTCAATAACTAAGCACAGTATTAAACGATCGAAAAATGTTATTACAACCGAAAATTAGCTGCTAGACTGTTGTCTAATATTTCCTTTGTGGTAGTGAATGCTGGAGAATTTCATAACATTTAAGAAAGAGACGTGAAGCGACATAGATGTGGTTCTACCGATGAATGCTAAGATTAGCACGGAGAGACTACATAGGAAACCAAAATGTTTTGAGGGTAATAAGAAATACAAAAAAACCAAAACAATGAATTAGAAACAGGTAGCTGAATATTTTGTGAGACATGAGGAAAGAAGACATGGAGAATTTAACAGTTTATATTGAAGGCAAGGTTTGGTTAGGTTTGGTTTGGTTTGTTTTACGGCATATCAACCTCAATGGGTTATTTAATGCCGACAAAATTTTTTATTGCTGGTGATTTATTTTTTTTTTATCAAATGTATTGCTGCTAAAAAAAATTTTTCTTCAAGAATCTATTTCTGGTAATATTTTTTCTTCAAAAATATTTTTTTTTCAAAAATGTATAGCTGGTAATTTTTTTTTTTTCAAAAATGTATTGCTGGTAATAATTTTTTTCTTTAAAAACTTATTACTGATAATAACTTTTTTTACAAAGTATTTCTGCTATTAAAACCTATTTTTACACTTTCATAGTGTTTTAACCCCAGTTTGGGGGTTAACTATTTTCCCATAGCTGGGACCCTAACAGGTGCTACCACACCGGGTCAGGGTAGACCTGGGAACACCAGCAATTAAGAGGTGGTTCCACGCTCCTCAAAGTCTCCTGGACAGAGGCCTTGCTGTTGGACGTAGTTTATCGTCTTA